>CAJNDT010000502.1:960100-1154850 GCA_905221615.1 Symbiodinium sp. CCMP2592 | reverse complement strand
AATCCAGCCGGCGACTCAGTGGGGGCAAATGTGACTTTAACAGTCAGTCTCCGGTGATTGTAATGAGTGCTCATTTTTGCCTACTTGTGCTGTTGCAGCAGTCTGGTTCAGGTAAGGCAGAGTGCCCTTGGCCCAATTGTGCAGTGGGCAAGTCATTATCCGCCATGGAAAACACAGGGGCAGGCCGCCACCGCACTCAGCTGCAAGAGTTTTCAAATTGGCAGCTGACCAACTCATTGAACAACGCTCAAGCCCAAAGAACAAGTCAGGTCGGGAAGGGAGCAGGAAAGCCAGGGCAGACTGCCACAGGGCAGAGTGCCACAGGGCAGAGTGCCACAGGGCAGAGTGCCAGCGCGAGCAAGGGCGATCTTGGCAAGGGCAAGGGAAAGAAGGGCAAGACCCCGATGCAAGACCCCAACCAGACCCTTCACACATACTTCATGTGCGTGGAGGACGTTTTGCAGGCAGTGGGCAGTGTGTTTGATGATAATCATAGCATGTGTTGATTGTGACTGTTTCTTACTGCTTGACTGGATGTCCCCCTGCAGATTCGCTGGGACTTCTTGAAAGGGAACGGCATCAGCGCTTGGGCGCAACCCGGTTCCTCGGAGACCAAAAACCATCCGCACTGGTCCTTGCGCCCCACGGCCCAGTTGGCCCTTGAACGCTACCAATGGTGGCCAGACAGCATTAGATGGCCACTCATATGCAAGCCATGCTTCGACGCTACATTTATTTATTATCTTATATCTACGGATCTTAATAATTAAAACTGACTAGAATCAAGTAGCAACTTCAACATGATCTCAGTTCAGGATCGATAAACAGGCACCGCCACTTTACCTGAAGCTGGAGCTCACCGGTGCAGGCATGCAAGTGATGACGGAGAGAAGATGGCTCTATGCATGTCATCAGGGCTGGGCGCGGGGGGCTGAGAATTTGACGCTGTGGGAAGGGGAAGTCCGCGAAGGTGAGCAACTCTTGTGGACCACGACCATGGTGAGATTCGGTTACGACGAAGATGATCCGGAGGCCTGGAATGAAGAGCGTGTGGACGATGAGGAGGATTACAACGAGTTCGAGCCTGCTATTGTGCAAGAAAACAGCCTGATGATGGACGGCGAATCGTGAGAAAAAAGAAGGGCAGAGTGCCTTAAAAGGCAGAGTGCCAAAGGCAGAGTGCCCAGAATTGGACCATTCAGTGAGTGGCAAATTCCAACATCAATTTAATTTACAGGCCAGGACAGTGACGAAGGCAGAGTGCCAGGTGTGTCAGGCTTCGTCGACTGACTCTTCTCAAGTTTTTCAGTGCCGATGTCTGCTCATGTGGACTTCTGCCTGCCTTTCGCACAGCAACAGGTTATTTGTTTGTGGTGCAGGCAAACCAACAAGTCATGATCAAAGTTGGGAGTGTTTTGGAGAAGGCCTCGTCGCTGTCAGAGTAGTGCCTCCAGAAGAGCATTGCTTGCTGCAGAAGCAAAACTGTGAGTGCTGAGACTTCTGAAGACCGAGCACTTCTGAGTTCTGTTGGATGTGTTGGGTTTGCGACTGTGCTGAGAGAGTCTGAGTATGAATGAAAGTGACCATGCAAGTTTTGGCCGTCAGCTGGCGTCTCCAGACCCCAGGATTGCTGGTCATCGGTGCTGTTCTTAGCTTCCGATCATGCTGCTTCTGCGTTGCCAAATTCAACTTAGCATTCTCGGGCTTCTGAAGTGTCATGTCATGATTGTTTTGCCTATGGCTTATGATGGTTGCTCAGGTTTCAAATGTTGCTGCAGTGGTCCTTGAATCATGGCATATGGCAGATTTGAATATCAACACAGCCCTTGAATTAGGTTTCATTCGTGTGCTAAGCTCCCGATCATGCTGAGTCTGTCTGGCCCCTCAATTAAGTTAAACTCCGTGTAGCTGCTGCTTCAATAAAAGTGTCATGTCATGATTATTCTGTCGATGGAGTTGCTCAAAGTGAAGTGAGTCGTGGTCCTTGAATGATGGCATATGCATGATATTTAATGTCAATGTGAGCATAATATCAAAATATAGTTGATATAATTTAAATTGTGTCAAATACTAGTAACTATAATCTAACAACACATTGACGTCAGAGGTAGTATATCATTTCGACATTATAAGGCAGAGTGCCGCCGCGCCATTCTTTGCAGAGTGCCTTGAGCTGGACTGAGAAGGCTGAGTGCCTGCATCTGGCTGGACAAGGCAGAGTGCCGCAATCTGGCTGGACAAGGCAGAGTGCCGCAGGATGACAGCGCCTGTGCATACGAGTCCGCTTGGTCAGACGTTTTGGGCCAATGTGCGAGCCGGCAACATCACCTGTGAGTTTTACGAACAACAGCTGGATGGATCCTTGCAGATGGGTCCGAATTATCCCTGGCCGATCAAAAAACCTCTAGACTACTATGTCACAGCCTTCGGTGAGGTCCGCCTGCAATTCCGCGTGAGAGGCGGGAAAGGATTCAAACAGTGCAAGTGTGAATGGAAATACGTCGGTCATGGAATGAATCGGGACTCAATGATTGCGAGGATCCCACAGCCGTGGGTCATCGACATTCTGAAGCTTCTGCGCGAGCTCAGGATTCCTCGGTCTGAAAGGCAGAGTGCCGAAGTCCTCAAAGCCCCGGAAGTCGCAGCAGAGGCCCTGAGACTGGTGGATTCTATTCCTGAAGATGCTCTGGACTTCAATAATCGGACAGATCAGGTGCACCTCTGTGTCAAGCTGCACAGGCCACTCGCAAAGGATGAAAAAGAGTGTGGAAACCAATTTGACTGGCGTTTTCTGCAATCTCGAATGTTCACAACCCACTGGCAATCGTTTCCTGTCCCGCTCGCTTTCGACTTGAAAACCTTGGTCACCCATGCCTCGGGCGTAGTGGCACCGCGGATGAGAAAATCGGTGATCGTCACAGAAGCCAAAGGCAACGGGACGACTGTGGGAGCCTTCCTCAACCAGAGGTTTTCCGACCCAAGCAAGTTCCCAGAGAAAGAGACCATGCTGATCCTCTTCAAGCTGTTCAAGTTTGTCTTGAAGCTACAAATGCATACCCTTAGGCAGGAAGGGAGTCTTCTGGGGGACCTCCATGAGAATAACATTACTGTCATGGGAGGCAGAGTGCCGGACCACAAAGGCAGAGTGCCAGTGGGGGCGGAGAATTTGACGTTTGCCTTGGTGGACTGCTCCGGTTGCCTACCAATTAGTGAGGTTCCCGCAAAAAAGATGAAGGGTCACCTCAACTGCTTTCTGAGCTTCTGGCAAATTCCCTCAAACCACAGCGCCACCGTCTCCGAGTACGCGTCACAGGTCTGGAAGAAGATGCTTGCTGCTGGCGAAAAATTCAAAACGGACTATGGACCGAATAAGTGGAGAGTTGGTGAAATGGTGTCCGATCTGTACAAGTTGTGCAAGAATCTGGAAGCAAAGTTCCAGCAGGGTCTGGACTTGATGCAACAATGCCAGCAAATGAGGGTCGAGGCAACAAGGGCAGTAATGAGCAGAATGCAGCCGCAGGCACTTGCGCCGCCGAATCCTCCGCCAACACCTCAGTGTTGGGATTCGACACCTCCCTGGGATCCCCCTGGATCTGCGACTGCAAAAGCCAAAGGGATGAAAGGAGGAGTGCCAGTAGAAGGCAGAGTGCCAGGCAAAGGCAAAGCAATACATCATCCTGATGGGACTCCTCCCAGGGGGGCCCGCCCGCCTTTGCATAAACCGCCTCAGCAAAAGGCGAGGCCTCCTGCTCCGTGGCAGGTGCCAGTAAGACCGCTGCGAAATGCTGGGCCTCTGCCTGATCACCCTTGGCAGCAGGAGTGGGAACCACTTCCTCCTGGCAGGGTGCAACCAGATCATCCTCCTCCTGGCAGGGGGCCGGTGCAACCAGATCATCCTCCTCCTGGCAAGGGCCCGGTGCAACCAGCTCATCCTCCTCCTGGCCACCAGCAGCAGCAACATCGCTGGGGCAGAACGGCCAGAATGCCCGTCATCCAGGACGAATACGATGCCTGGCATGACGATGAGCCGAATCCCGAGCCGAATTCCCGGCCAAGAGTGCCAGAGCCGATGGGTCCCCCGCCGGCAAAGCAAGGCAGAGTGCCAGAGCCGATGGGTCCCCCGCCGGCAAAGCAAGGCAGAGTGCCAGATCCCGAGCCGAATCCCCCGCCAAGAGTGCCAGAGCCGATGGGTCCCCCGCCGGCAAAGCAAGGCAGAGTGCCAGAGCCGATGGGTCCCCCGCCGGCAAAGCAGCCTCCTGCCAAAAGGAAATTCGGCGACGGACAGCCTGTGCCTGTTGGTTCCAAGCCACAGTTTATGTCGGCAAGTGCTCCTGCTGAAATGACGGAAAAGCAAAGGATGGACGAGCAGGATTTCGCCAAGGAACTTGCCGAGTATGCTGACGATACGGCAAGAGGCTCCAATTTCGTTCCGCAGGGCCGACGCGCTGAGCCGGCCTGGGTGGCAAAGGCCCAGGGCTTGAAAAGCAAGGGCGACGCCGTCCCGATCGGGAAAGCAGCTTACTTCGCCCAAAAGGGCAAGCCTGCCGGAAAGGGCCACAAAGGCAGAGTGCCAGTGGAGGACAATATCCCTACTGACCTTGTTGGAAAGGGCCGTCCAGCCCTAGTGCCACTTGTTGGAAAGGGCCGTCCCAATATCCCTACTCACCTTGTTGGAAAGGGCCGTCCAGGCGAAGCTCATCCTGCTTTTTTGCGGCATATGAAGACGGAGAAGGGAGGAATATGGTTGGACCCCAAGGAGGAGGTGGAAGCCGAGGAGGAGGACACTTTGGTTGATGTTGTGGTGGAAGAGGAGGAGCCTGTGCAAGATCCGTCGGACGATGAAATGGAATTTGTCGAGGTTATGGTGCAGGATGAGCAACCGCCGCTTGAGATGGAGGCGGAGCCCGACCCGGATCGCTTGGACGAGGATGAGGGTGACAGCCAAGCAACAATGGTACTAGGGGACCATCTCCGAGAGGAGCAAGATGAGCCGATGCCTTCTGTACCGGAGACCCGGGTGACTGAGAGCGAGCACGATGCCGTCGTCGCCAAGGTCATGAACGAGCTGGAGGCTATGAATGTGGACCCGAGCCCGAAGGCTGCCGCAAACCCCAAGAGTGCGACTGCGCCAGTGCCTGGAGAGGTGAAGCCTTTCTTGGAAGCGGAGGAGGACCTCGGAATTACGGACCCCCAAGGCAGAGTGCCAAGGGGTCAAAACAAGATCAAGGTTCCAGCCGAGCTTTTGCAGCCAGAGACTGAGGAGGAGAAAACTCTCAGAGCGTTGCGGGGAATGCTGCCATGCAGTCACAGGGCGGTGACGACTTCGAAGGTGGGCCGCCTCGCCAATCGGGCACGTATGGCGAGACCGGTGCCACAAGATCAGCCGTTCAACCCCCAGCACAACGATCGGAAGTTCAACAGCAAGACTACGACTGTCATGACCCAGCTGCTCATGGCTGTCCATGAGATCACAGTCCGAGAATGCGAGAAGAATAACGTGCCAGTGGATAGAAAGGACATGGCGTGGAATCACTTTCGGTCGAAGGGCTCGAAAACTGCGGTTGTCTGGGATCTGTTGTGTGACCAGAACGTGAAGGAGATTCCAAACAATTCTGAGCCTGGGGACTGGCACCTGTGGCTTCAGAGGGAAACTGGGGTGGCGGTCATTGAGCAGATTCTCCAGTGCATGTTCAATGTCACTCCGCCAAAACATGGCCGTGATAAAGTCAAGGGAAAAAATCTGACATACTGGCACTGGTTTGAGGCCTCCAAGACACTCGTTGAGGTTTATACGACGGAAGATGTCATCTCAAAGGAAAAATTCAAGCCCAAAGACCTGCAGAGCTGGATTGTGCCTTTGTCCTGCAAGATTTGGGATGCTTACAATTACACCATGCTTGTGTATTGTCAGAAGAAGCTGGAACAGAAGGCAAGGGGGGAAGACCTAGACGCGGTGAGCCAGATGGGTGATGATGTCCCGCCATCGGAAGATGAAGAGTATGTGGATGTTTACCAGACCACTGCGAACTTCGTTCCTGATTGGGGAGTAACTGCAGATGGCTTTCAGGATTGATCAGTGTCAATGATTGAGCTGAACGAGTAGGTTTATTAATTGTGTTGCCAAAACAAAGCCATCTAGTGGACCTCCTCTTCTTCATCCCATTCGTCCTTGGGCACTGGGGACTTTCACAAGGCAGAGTGCCAGAGAGTTCTCGGTGTGACTAAGGCAGAGTGCCACCAAACAGTGTGGCCTGTTCAGATTCATTTTTGTGTCGCTGTCACTAGGCAGAGTGCCGGAAAGGCAGAGTGCCAATGTGAAATCGCATTTCTTGGGGCGTTTGAATGTTGTCACTTTTGCGGTCCGTCTGATCTGGCACATTTCAGCTTGCCGTTTTGGAAAACAAAGACGATGCCTATGCATACAGTCATGTCGGCAGTAACTCGATGGATTAATTACTGTGCCTGTGAATTGATTGGTTCAACCTTGGTTTCCTGTGACAGCCCCATAAAACCTTTCAGGTGCTGGCGTCCAAGGTGGTTGGCTACTATGGCAAGGCTGGAATGCATGATGCAAGTGATTGTGAGTTGTGGAAGCTGAAACGCTTGCTATCTGGCCGTTGATGGGACCATGCCACGTAGTGTGTACGGACTCTAGTGACTAGTGAGTGGATGCGCAAGAATTTCTTGACCTGGCCGCAATCAACATATGTGTGTTCAAGATCGAGTCCCTTAGTGCTGCAGTGGTGCTTCCAGGCAGAGTGCCAGAGACAGTCGCCGAGAGCAATGGGAAAGTCGAGGAAGAGCGCTCGTGTGAGTGATCAGATGATGTTCCCAATGCCGGGGGCAATGAACCCAGCAATGGGAATGAACAACCCACTGGCCATGATGAACCCTTTCATGTTGCAACAGCAGCAACAGATGCAGCAGCAGCAACAGATGCAGCAAATGCAGCAGATGCAGCAAATGCAGCAACAGCAGCAGATGGCTGCTGTGGGTGAATCAAGGCAGAGTGCCAACGACTCCTCCTCGTCGGAATCAGAAGACCAAGAAGTGAGGAGGATTCGTAAGGAAACCAAGAAGAACAGAGCAAGGCAAGCAGCAACGATCGGGATTGATCGGCTGGCAACGTCCACTACCGATGCAGATGCAATCCCGAGAAGCGCCACGACATTGCGTTCGATCCCTCTGGCTGCTTGTCAATCAACAGAGTATCCCTAAGGTCAGCAATGATCCCTGAACCCTCCCCCCACAAAGCCTAGATAAGCCTTACTGACTGAGGTGAAGGTGAAAGCTCTGCTCGAGCGAGTTCATAGTGCATGGGATGCTGCGGTCACGGCTGACCTGCCACAACAAACAGCGCTGCAACTGCTCTTCATATTGACCAATCTGAAGCCGACCACAAAGGTCAGTGAACTCAGGGTCGATATGAAATACAGCTTGCTTGGTCAGCGATGTGAGAATGCCCATAGGCGTCAATCCGTCTGCGATAGCAGCAGTTGGAACCGCATAGCCAAACCGGTTCTGGGACTGGGGGTGAATATGTCTGAGCATTCTGTTGACAGGGTTGCCTTGGAGTGTGGATGGCAGTCCACATGGATGACCGAGGATGTCACGACCTATGCCAGGCGTAGAGCGAGAGCAAGGCAGTCCACTGAGACGCAGGGACGTCTCAGTTTCAATCCGAGTCCTGCTCCAGCTGCCCCGCCAACGGTTCCGCCGTCGGAAGGCAGAGTGCCAGACGTGGTCCGTTCTGGTCCTTTGCCAACGACTGCTCCTAGTTCCAATCCAAGCCAGGCTGTGGGTCGCAGCCCGGCTGGGGAACAAGGCAGAGTGCCGATTCAACAGCCGCCTGCCTCCCCTCATGCCGTTCCGGGTTCCAATGCAAGCCAGGCAACCGAAGGCAGCCAGGCTGCAGGAAGTGAACAAGACAGAGTGCCGAGGGTTGTGGAAGGCAGAGTGCCAGTTGATGGGAATGCTCCTGCCATGGATGACGATGGTCTAGCGCCGGCAGAGGCAGAGATCAGGCCCGATCAGGAGATCGTCATGCCTCCTGCAGAAGTGACCACTGCACCTCAAACAGTTGAGTTGCCAGAGCCAGACACCTCCACGAACAGTGACTCGACAGCCGGTGCTGACGTGAATGCCGTTGTGCCCTTTGCGACACCCAAGTCGAAAGCCAAAGCAAAAGCCAAGGGCAAGTCGAAAGCCAAGGCCAAGTCCAAGGCCAGGGCGACGGCACCAAACACAGAGTCGCAGGACGAGGTCGCAGTCGAGGTCGATGATGAGGTCATGGCCGAGGCCGGGGCCGAGGTCGAGGCCGGGGCCGAGGTCGAGGCCGGGGCCGAGGTCGAGGCCGAGGTCGAGCGCGAGGCCGACGACAGTGCCTTCTTTGAGGAGGAGGAGGAGGATGCTCCGAATGAGTCGAGCAGACCTGCGAACCGGTGGAACCAGGACCTCTGTGTCATTTGCCATTCGGAGATGCACCCGGGCCAGGCAGGCTGGTTTCGTTTGCCTTTGGTTAATGAACCATTGATAGTGGTGCCTGTCCTGTTTGTACATTCCACTAATCCTCAGAACAGTACCTCTCACATGACGTGTCTTTTTCTGTTGCTTCCCTGGAATGCAGGCATTGGAAGCGCTATCGTGTGGCCACCTCTTTCACAGCGAATGTATCAATCGATACTGTGAGTCGACCGGGCGGAACAAGGCCACCGCTTGCCCTCTCAAGTGTGCGAGCTCAGCCTCTATGGCAAGGTTCTTTTTGGGTCCGAGGGGGTCCACGGGAAGCAATGCCCCTGTTCCTGTCGAAGATGATGCTAATGATGTGGACGCAATCGTTCAGGAAATACAAGCTCAACTCGTTGACGACCGCACTCGTGAAGAGGAAGCTCCTGAGGTCAACGACCCCGTGGTGGACTGATTGCGTCGACAAGGTGGCTCGGTAACAAGGCAGAGTGCCACAATAACTGGCTCATGTGTATGTGTTGTCGGTGATGTGGCCTCGAGTCTTATTAATTTTGGAGGTGTGGCAATGCCATTGTCACAGACATGTTTCTGAAGGCGGAGTGCCATGGGTTGTAACATGTGTTCCATGATCATTATGTATTGACATGATTGTGTTGCCTTGTGTTGCATTATGCCATCAGGAATGTATGTCTCTTTGTAATCCCAGGCGGTCTGTCGATTTCACAAGGATACTGCAGATGCCTGTGGACAAATCCGCGCCAAAGGCAGGATCCAACCTGTCCTAGAACACCAGTTGGGAGGGACCCAACAAAGGACCACGGAAGTCTGCAATGGGGTGCATCCGTGTTTAAAAAAACATATGGCCTTTGAAGGGACACCATCCCCATACCGCCCCACAGGCCCTGCAAAATCTTAGAAGACATTTGTGACACTTGTGGCATGCCCCGGAAAAATCTTATTGAATCTTATTGAATCTTATTGAATCTTATTGAATCTTATTGAATCTTATTGAATCTTATTGAATCTTATTGGTCCATCATTTTTAAAAGGGACACGACTCCAGATCGCCCCAAAAAATCTTATTGAATCTTATTGAATCTTAGAAGACATTTGTACAATTGTGGCCTACCCCGAAAAAATCTTATTGAATCTTATTGAATCTTATTGAATCTTATTGAATCTTATTGAATCTTATTGAATCTTATTGAATCTTATTGAATCTTATTGAATCTTATCGGTTTTACAAGGGACACAGCCTCCAGCTCGCCCAAAAAATCTTATTGAATCTTAGAAGACATTTGCAGGATTGTGGACTACCCGAAAAAATCTTATTGAATCTTAGTGTTCGGGCCATCACGTTTTGAAGGCACACCGACCCTGTACCAGACAATTGCACACATGTAGCATCCCCTCCCAAAAGTCTTGTTGGAGCTTATTGAATCTTGGGAGCTAGTTATACAATATCGAATCCCATTGAATCGGCACAGTCCAGCTAACCCAACCAAATCCCTACGAGTAGTAACACATCTTATGATTAAGCATAAACTAGGTGGCACTCTGCCTTGAAGTACCTTTAAACCATGGACCTCCTTAAAACCTAAAACCCTGAAGCTCTTTTAAACCCTAAACCGTTACTGTGTGTGGTAAGTTTACACATAGACCTAGGTATATGTATAACATACATACATACATATAGATATATGTATGGATTATATGCATACACTTATTATTGGGCATACTGCTTTCGAACATTAAACTACATCATCTATTAATAGCACTCTGTCTTCAAATATGTGTTAATCTAATGATCATGTGCATAAATGCTTGTGTCGTCCAGTGGAACCTATTGCATGTGGTATTGAAACGGACATGACAATCAACTTCTAGTACCTGTTCGTACTATCCAACACATATAGTTGCTTGCAGCTTGTTGGATCAAAGATATTTAAAGTTAAGCACCATGGCACCGAAACCGAAGGCCAAACCGGCAGCAGCGGGGAGGATCGGCGGGGTGAGGACTCCGAAGCGACGGCCTCGTAGAGTGCCGCCAACCGGTGTGAATGGCATTGGTGAAGAAGGTGGTGGGGCGGAAGGCAGAGTGCCAGGGCCACAAATGGGTCCGCCGCCACCAACGCCTGTGAATCGGCCACCTTACCCACCTGGCCCAAGACCTCCCGCCCCTGCGCGACATGAGTTTGAGATTGCCCAAGCTGTGGCAGAAGCGTTGGACATTATGGAGACCCCGATCATGATCAACTTCGAGCCGGATGTGGTTACTGTTAGGGAGGGCCGCATTGTTCTGGTCACCCTTGAGAACTTGACCCCTGAAGAGATGCAACGTCGGCAGTTGGGACGGCGAATTTGTGCCATGTGTTTCAATGCTCCAGACAACCCGCCGCCACCAATAGTGCCGCCAAGGCCGATGCCTGAAAATGGCTATCCTGGCCCTAACAATAATGCCAACAGTGGAGCTACTGAAGGCAGAGTGCCAGAAGGCAGAGTGCCGGAAGGCAGAGTGCCAGATGAGTTCGAAAGTGGAGTTCGTGGTCAAATGTTTTTTCGTTTGGAATCTCGCCCGGATGCCTGGTTGACTGGGCCAGCTCGTGCCGAAGGTGAGATTCACGCCTCAGACTCAGATGTGATTGAGGAAGGTGTTCGAGATGTTCGTCTTGGTGAGCTTGGAGGGCGGGGTCGTTTGGGTATTGATTATGGGCACATCTCAGAAGAAGACCCGGACTGGAGTCAGCGCGGCTCAGCGGATGATGGAGCCCCCTCAGATGTGGAGGAAGGTGAGGAGTCAGACAATGAGGAGATGGACGCACTGGACGAAGCTCAGTCGTCCCCAGACTCAAATCAGTATGATTCTGCAGGTGAAGGCAGAGGATTTCGCATTCGTGGTCGTCGATCGGGGTATATCTCCTCAGAACCACCCTCCGACTGTGAGCCACCTGAAGATTTCTGGTGGCCCTAAGGTTGATGTCTTTCAATGACAGCTTGGAAACTTTACAGAAGGCAGAGTGCCAAGAATGCTTGTGTCTGCCACCTCGGTGGCCTCGGAATCGTCGAGGACGATGGATGGACTGCTGTGTGCGGTACCAGAAAAACGAGAATCGAGTGAGGGTCTGGCAGTGCTGTATTTGATTGCTTGAGCATGAAGTCATGGTCTGCAACAACTATGCCACATGTGAATTTCAACGAGTGATTGCATCATGTCTGTCTCATCCTTGTGTTGTGATGGATCAATCGACTCACAAGTGTGTCAACTGCTGAATGTGCTGGTTCACAATTACGTTGTTAATTCGAACACCCTTGAGGTTAAGGTGTTACACTTTCTTGCGGATAGGACAGAGTGCCATGCACAGTGCAATTCGGAGTGCCATGTCTGCAGCAGCAGATGACCCGGCTGAAACAAGAAGAAGACTGTTAGCAGACATTCGGCGGCAGTTTGATGCAAACATCGAACTGGAGAAGAGATTCTTGGCCATTTCGAGAGGACAGGATGTTCTGCGCCTTTGCGAAGTTGACCCGTCGCTTCTGGAGTTCCATAATGAAGGTCCTTATGAAGTTCTGCCTGAGTGCAACTATGATGTGATTCTTGAAGCCAGTGGGTTTTCCTGGATGATATCAATCTGGCAACAAATGTTATCAGAAACTTTTCCCATCATGACTTCGTGGCCATGGAAGAAACAGATGAGATTCCTCATCAACTTTTGTCATTGGAAGCGGAACATAAGGCAGAGTGCCAGGTTCCACTTCCTGGAGATCTTTGCAGGGCAGGGCAACCTCAGTCGGGAGATGCTCCGTGCTGGCTGGCAGGGGCTAGCCTTGGACATCAGGTACGGCACAGATCATGATATTCTTTCTGTGAGAGGACTTCGCCTGGCTGTCAATGCTGTGTGTCAAACACACAAACACGGCCTGTTGTGGTTTGGAACTCCATGCTCTTCCTTCGTCCAACTCTGTAAATACAGTACTGGAAGGTCCATTGCCAATGACTGGATGGGAGAACCTGAGCGATCGCTGGCATGCCAAGAAGGCAATCGTTTCATGTATGTGACGCTGCTGTTGACTTTGCTCGCGGCTTTGAATGACAACCGGTTTGTGATCGAGCAGCCTTGCTCCAGCATGCTGTTCGACATTCCACTCGTCGATCGTGTCATGGGAATGATCCAGGCTATGAAGGTCAAAACCTATGGTGGTGCCTTCGGCCAGCCCATCCTGAAACCGCTTCAACTGTGGAGCAACTGTCAGCACATCAATGGTATGCGGCGCAGCTATCCTTCCCATGTCAGAGGAAGTGCTGGTTGCGTTGATCGAGATGGTGAGAAGTTCACCGGTCGTCCTGAAGATCTTCAGGTGTCAGAGGAGTACACCCCGGAGTTCGGCAAGGCTGTGGCCTTTCATATGATGAGGGATGTCCCAACATGAATTGTAGCTGAAGGCAGAGTGCCAATAAGGCAGAGTGCCATAATTCTCTAGAGTTAAATGAGCTTGCTTCATCTTTCGACATTCTGTCTTGTTGGTATTCTGCTTTCCAATGTTGGGACTGGGTTGAGCCCTGGACCCCGTCCGTTCCCTCCACGAGGTGCCGAGGAAAATCCTCGCCGCCTCGTGGAAGGATCTGAGTGATCCGAGCTGGTGCAGCTGTGCAATGAAAATGTAGAGAGCTTCAGTCACTCCGTGATCAGATGTGTTTGTCGGTATTGTCTCAGTTCGTATGCTGCTGTCGTGCAGGTGGCAATGACCTGGCTGGTGTCTCGACCTCCAGTTGCAGGCATCGGTGGCCTGTGTTAATCATTCCATGTGGTTGTCAGTTCAGTGCCATCTGCGATAGTTTCCTGTCTCAAGTTCGAGTGACATGATGTGGCTGCTGACATGTCATCGTGAGTCTTTGGGTTGATTTCTTAAGAATTCAATGTGTTGTGAACTGGGGCTTGTTACACAAGTGCAGGTGTGTGTCAGTATTTAGTAAGATTCAAGTACAGTGTTGCTTTGGAGGATTTCGGTGATGCTTCTGAAACTGTGGGTCATGCTATTGCTCCGTGATGGGCAATTGCTTAACTTGGAAAATGATGCAAAACTGCCAGCGAGAGCAGCTTGGCTCTCACAGGGCGAACTGTGGTGGCGTCTGGACTTGTTTTTCGATGAGAGCAACAGGAACGGCTCAGAACGTCGACAGTACCACAAATGGTACAACTTCTTCAGTGATCTTCTCAGGAAGACCCCCTTGGCTGCGAACTGGGGGTCACATGTGCAAAGTCAAAAAGGCAGAGTGCCAAACCCTGATGCTGTGCAGGAGGATGTGGCATCTTCCACAGCCTTGGCCCGATTCATGTTGCAAGCATCCTTCGACACAAGGACAGACGCCCACAGGGAATGGTACAAGAGCAAACTGAAGGATGCTATGGTACGTGTGTGTGAAACTATCAGTGATGAGCCTCTGGTCATGCAGTTGGATGAAGGCAGAGTGTCATGGTTTCTTCAATCAGCTGGGTTGGTGTCAGGCTTTGCCGCTTGGATGATGAAGTCGCTGGCAGGCAACACGTCCCGATCTTTGCGGCAGCTTTGGGAATCTATGTTCAATGCAAGGACGCTGTCTTCATCTCTCCGAGATGAATCTGAAGGCAGAGTGCCACGAGATTGGGAGGAGGTTGAAACTAGCATCTACGACATCATCGCCTTTGCAACCATGGCAAAAAAACACAGAGCGCTTCAACCGTCGGGGCAGGCTCATGGATTTGCCAAGACAGTCGTGAATGCCTTCATGCACATACATGAGTGTCTGTCCGAGACATTGTCAGCCGGCCTCCAGGTGTATGTCATTGGGCACTACTTGAGTGTACATGATGCTGGTGTGCCTGTGACGTCTCGCAGGGCACTTCTGGGCAAGCGTGTTCCATTGAAAAAGACTGTGGACATCAAAAGCATCTGGAAGTTGCTAGAGGGCGCTGCAAAAAGTGGGACCTCTTTGCGACAAGCCCTCATTCTCAAGAACCAGGACGAACGCAGCGACCTGCATGGTTCCTTGGTGATTTGATATGGAGTAGAATGTTGTTTTGTTAACCAGCTGTTTAAGATTATAGTGAAGTCTTTGTCACACCGACCTTACCAACAAGTCGCGGTGTGTCCAGTTTTGATTCACCAGCCGCGCTTGCATGCCGATGGCCGGGCATGGGGTCGCTTTGGGGGACCATGGAAGGAAGACGGAACCGAGGACTTGTGACCTCTGCCAGGGCCATCTGCGCAACGCCCTCAGGGACTGAGGGTCGTCGCACCGATGGCGTTGGCAGAGGCCTGTGGCCAACCACCAGAGCGGACACCTGGTGATGACAGCCAGGCACATGGGCTAATGTGCTGGCTGGGTCCGAGGTCGGCACCCGAGTGTCCCCCTTTGCAACATGGGAGGCCAAATATCGAGCAGTAGTACAGTAATTAATTAACTCAGGTTGTGATCATATTTGTGAAAGGCAGAGTGCCAAAGGCAGAGTGCCAGTAAAACTTCTAAGGGTTTAGTAGGGTTTAGTGGTTTGCTGCGCTTGCTGTTGATCAGAAAATCCTTGTCGATTCGCTTGCCGGCATGTGGAGTGTGGCCGCTACCCAGGACTCGCTGTGTCTCGCACAGGGCTCTGAGGGAAGAACGTAGTGCAGGGCAGCTTACAAGTCTCCTGCCCTTACCCACGGTGCACTTCCGCCGAACGCTTCTTTCGAGATTCAGTTCGAGTTGTGTGCTGCAGCACCGCTGGCCGGGTGCTGGGGGGCCGCTGCATCGAGTTTTTCGAGCTCTTGAGGCCAACGCAGAGAGCTCTGTGCTCTCTGTATGACAGTCGGACACATGGGCTAACGTGCCGGCTGGGAGCTCCTTAGTCTCTGCGTGAGCATCGCTCGGGCGGTTCGGAGGGGAGGCCCGGTGTGACATGGGCTAACGTGCTGGCTGGGTCCGAGGTCGGCACCCGAGTGTCCTCCTCTGCAACTTGGGAGGCCGAATCGAGTATTATAGCAATTACGTCAGGTTGTGATCAATTTTTTGAAAGGCAGAGTGCCAAAGGCAGAGTGCCAGTAAAACTTCTCAGGGTTTAGTAGGGTTTAGTGGTTTGCTGTGCTTGCTTTTGATCATAAACGTCCTTGTCGATTCGCTTGCCCGACCTAAACCTGAGCAGCGGGCTGGCCGAGGGGGCCCTAGAGACCTGCCAGGTTCCATCTTGTTGGCCGTGTTGGGGGCAGCGATCCATCCGGAGCTGAAAGCTTGGCCACTGACGCCTGCGTGGCCTCGTGGCGGCCACCCTTGGGGCCAACTCCCCTACAGCCCGAGGGGTATGACAGCAGGGCGATGCGCTAATGCGCCTGCTGGGGGTGGCTTAAATGGGGGGCGGGTGTGTCCTTCCCCCCCCGGTGAGATCCTAAAAGGGAGGCCGCTTGAGTTGTGTTGTAAAGAGAAGGGTGAGATAGTGCCTTCTTCAGTTCTTGCCTGTGCTCACTTTTGCGCGCAAGTGGCCCTGGGATCAGGTCTATCGTTGATCGTTTGGCATGGCCTGTAGTGGCAGTGTAGCAGCCTGCTGTAAGTTTCCACTACCCCAGCCGCCAGCTGTGCCTAGAGCCTGCTACTCACAGGGTGATTTCGGCCTGTGCCTGGTTTGTTTCTATCGGCGCGTTGCGGGCGATGTTTACGCCGAAGCAAACCAAGTCTCCGGGATCTGTTACATCGCAGGTGTGCCAAATGGCCTGCTGAGCAACAGCTGCGACGGGATCCGGCACAGCGCTGTCATCTTAATTCATTCCCTGTGAGCATGGCGACCCACCTTGGCCGAGTGGGGTGGATTTCAGCAAATGGGGGAGGCCGCTAACCCATGATTAGGCTATATCTCTTTCTGCTGAGCACATGCTTTCTGTTCTCTTGGATCGACGACAGAGGCAGAGTGCCGAGGCAGAGTGCCAGTCGAACCTCTTCGGTGTTGCCTTACCTAAGGAGTAAACCCCTGCCCCACCAGGGTTGCTCCCCACACCATTGGCCATGTGTGAGGCGTTCGGTTTGCCTGTGTCACAGCCTTGAGGCCAACCTATCCCAGGGGCAGGGGGTAGATGACAGCCGGGCACATGGGCTAATGCGCCGGCTGGGGCTGTGACCTGGTGACATCGAAGCAGTCATGCAAGTCACCGGAAGCAATACCGGACAAAGAAGGGAGGCCGTTCTTGGGACATGGCTGTGTTGTTGAGCTGGTGTGTTCCTCCGTCTCATTCATAGTAGAATGTTGTTTTGTTAGCCAGTTGTTTAAGATTATAGTGAATTCTTTGTCACACCAACCTTACCAACAAGTCGCGGTGTGTCCAGTTTTGATTCACCAGCCGCGCTTGCATGCCGATGGCCGGGCATGGGTTGTCACACGGACCTTACCAACAAGTCGCGGTGTGTCCAGTTTTGATTCACCAGCCGCGCTTGCATGCCGATGGCCGGGCATGGGGTCGCTTTGGGGGACCGTGGAAGACGGAACCGAACGAGGACTTGGGGCCAACCACCAGAGCGGACACCTGGTGATGACAGCCAGACACATGGGCTAACGTGCTGGCTGGGTCCGAGCTCGGCACCCGAGTGTCCCCCTTTGCAACATGGGAGGCCAAATATCGAGCAGAAGTACAGTAATTAGAGTGTCAGTCGAACCTCCTCAAGGTTGCCTTACCTAGCTGGATTTTCTGCGACCTCGGATCGTGTTGTCCGGGCCAGACTTCCAGGTTCCGAACAAAGAAGGGACGCCGTCCGTTCTTGGGACATGGTTGTGTTATTGAGCAGAGAACCTTGCTTGGCTTGCTGTTCGGTTGTGTTTGTCGAAGGCAGAGTGCCAACATGTTCAGAATGGGGTTTGGTGTGTGTTGCTCTACCAAGCGGCAGCTGCATGCCCGCCAATTTGGCAGCTACCGACACACTGTTGGCCGGGTGTGGAGCCAGGGAAAGGGCCCCAGGGTCGTGCAGTCTAGGGGGGGGTTGGGGCCAACGGTCGGCGGGCATCCGACCATGACATCTGGACACATGCGCTAACGTGCCAGGTGGCCCCTCCCGAAAATGACGAAGCCCGGGTGACCCGGACTCTTCCATGGGAGGCCGAAGAATGGTGTTGCTTGCGCATGGTGTTGAAGTCCAAGTTGTACTTGTATCTCAACTATTTATTGAAGTGAACGAATCGCTCTTTGACTTGCCAGCTCAGGTGTGCCTGAGTCCAGCTGTGACGAGTGGCAGCTTCGAACCAATCGGTTGTACCAGGAGAGAGCTATCACTGCTATGCAGCACTGTCGACAAATCAACTTCATCGCCGATGGGTCTACTCACAGCACCAGCGATTGTCTTGTGACAGTGGCTTGGGCGAATGAGATTTCTGCTGCAGTGTTTGCACCCATGCAAGTGATGAAGACTGGACAAGTTTCTCCACAAGACCGGTTTGACGACGACCTGCTTCTTCACATATCAAAGCGAAAGAAGCTGGAAAGGATTGCTGCATTCAGGCAGCTTCAAGCGATCAGTCACCAAATCTGGATTTTGCACAGAGGGCGAATGGATTTGGGCTCTTTCAAGATCGCCCCCTCTCTTGGGCAGAGGCCTGTGAAAAGATATGAAAGCAGGGTGGTTTTCCAAGTTGGAAAAGAAGACAATGACATTGACCGCTGTTTTCAGTGGTTGAGGGACAATCCGGATCCGGCTGAAGGCAGAGTGCCAGAAGGCAGAGTGCCAGAAGGCAGAGTGCCACCAGCTTTTCCTCATGTCTCCTTTCTGAAGACAATGTCTGAGGATGGAGAGATCACAAATGTGCTCCCCGTCTTGCCAGAGTCAGAGAAGTGGTGGCTGAACATTCCACTGCTGGTCTTGGGCCTTGACCAGGGCAGCATCGGACTTGCTGGCATGGCCTATGCTATGCGTGAAAACATGATTCATGTGAAATGTGACAAGATTCACAGGGCCATTCGAGATTTCAAAAACAGCATGTCGAGATGCCTCAAAGGACTCTTCCTGAAAGCACAACTTCACTCCTCTTACATCTTTGCCCTGAATTATAAACCCTTTGGAAGTGGTGGTTTCTACCAGCAGAAGAAGGAAATGCTGGCGAGTTTTGTTTCCTGCACATCACCGAGCAGAAGCTTGTTGTGGGACGCTTTTCGAGATAAGATTGCCTATGACTTAGACAGGCAGCTATCCGGTGACGAGCATGAGATTGAACATATGCTTGCAAATGTCGAATCCTTCATGAAGAAGGGCAGCTTGGTGAAATCCTCCAGATGGTTCAGCTGGAACCAGCTATGTTGTGAGCAACTTCATGAGTTTCATGTCCTCAAAATGCTGCTGGCTGATCATTTCGGTGAAGATCAATCTTTCAGCCCTTGCTCAAGGGAAAGACTCAGCCTGTATTCCAACTCGGCGAATACACAATCGGGCAAGGAGCTCTTCGAAGGCAGAGTGCCAGAGTCCGAAGGCAGAGTGCCGGACTCTGACAATGGTGAGAGGCAGGAAGATGCACTGGGTGATTTGCAAAAGCTGTCACAGGCTGGTCGTGCCACTGATCCACGGAAAGAACTCAGCTTGTTGAAAGCCAGCATGGGGGGCTTCAAGTTGGCATACTATCTCATGACAGAAGACCTTTTCGATCACTCCAAGATATTGTACAAAGTGACCGAACCGTTGTGGACATGGTATGGGAAACAAGTAAAAAACGTTAAATCGCCGCAGGATGGTCGAGGTTATGCCGAGTTGATGACAGTGAATGATGCCTGGAAAGCAGACAAACATTTGTTGCAGATTGTCTCCAACCTGCAGAAGACCGAGTTGTGGAAGGAGCATCTGGATACTGATTTACACGAGCCCGCAGAAAAAATCATGATGTTGAGCTTGCATTTGCTGATGAACAGGGTCTGGACTTGCAGTCTTTTTTCACTTCCACCAGATGCCTATGCGGGATTGCTGTCACCTGATGCAGAAATTCGGACGATCACGGCTTTGAAGGCAAAGGGCCATCACACATCACTCTTGAGGTTGGAGTCGACATTGGCACGGTCCACTCCAAGTGTTCATGCCCGGCAACTCTTCACAGACCTGCAAGTTGGAATCAGCCATCCTTCGAGACTTTTTCTGGACACATTGGAGGCACAGGGATATGAAGTGGCGCCTCCGGGGTCAGAAGACATTGTCGTGGATGATGTTGACACAGAGCAGGACGGGGAGATGGAGGATTCTGTGCCTGAAGAAGCAGATGACGGTGCCGGAGTTGGTGACATTTTGTTAGACGGGCAAGAGGGCAGAGTGCCAGCTCAAAGGACTGTAACAATATCGGTACCAGCATGCCCTGCAACCCACCTGCTGAGTGTTCTGGTGCAGACGCTGCCAGACAACAAGATTGTGGAAGATGTGCACAACAAGATTCGTAATGATTCTTTGTTGAACAAAACCCGCAAGCAAACATACTCCACGATTCAAACTGTGATCGAGAATTCAAACGTCTTTGAAAGCCGTTCAATCAGGCATCCGGCAAAAGTCAAACGGGAATATTTTGAAAGGGAGTTTTGGAATGTGGACAGGAAGCGCCAAAAGTTGTGCTTCAGAGGATGTGTCCACAAGCTGCCGTCACAGTATACCGAGATTGTCGGCGACAAGACATGGAACACCCTGTCAGAAGAGACACTCGAACGAGCATCAGCTGCGTGGTCATGGCTAATTCACTACAATGATGCAAGACTGGCATCTCAGCATGTTCCCTTGCGTGCTGGGAAGTTTAGCAGCCTTGCAGCCCCTTTGAAGATCTTGAACCATGTCTTGGATTTGACATGCTATCTCTCTCTTGGGGCAAAAACCTGGGCTGCTCTCATGTGGCCAGTGGTCCAGCATGAGGACCAGTCGACAGGAGAGATATATTTTGTTTTGAAGGCAGAGTGCCCGGATGGTTCCAGCGTCAAGGCCTGCTGGATTCATTTGTATGAGCCCCAGTATTGGGAAGTCATCGAAACAGAGGCAGTCTTCTGGAATGGCTTCATTTGCCTCCGTCGTTGTGCTACAAGCTCAGTGTCACTTCTATCCTATATGTTGCAGCATCCCAAGTGACATGTTTTCATTTAGGATTCTGTCAACTGTCGACCCATACAGTAAATAGTACAATAAACTTATATAAGTTTTGCTGTGCTTGTTTTTGCTGACTCGACTGAGGGAAATGTCACAAGCATGTCGGACTCTCGCAGACTGCCAGAATCTCGCCGAGCATGTGATCTCCCAGACTGGAAACGTAGACGAAAAAAAGCGAAAGGAGCTGCAACGAATGCGCCGTCCAAAGCTCATGAGCCTGATCGCTTCTCATCACCTTCCGGAAGATGAGGATTTCATGCGCAAAATTGAGGCTATGTATTCGACAGCCAAAGATTCAACAGAGGATGAGGATGAGGATGACATTATCATGGGGGACTTTGTTGATGAGCTGGTTCTTGACGACCTGCTTGCTGAGGACAAACAGGAATTTAAAATGGTCTCAGACGCAGTCAGAAAACGCAGAATCAAAAGGGTGCATCAAACCTGGCAGGCCATCAAGACGCAGCAAGCAAAGGCCAAGGCAAAGGGCAAGGCCAAAGCAAAGACCAAAGCAAAGGCCAAGCCACAGGCCAAACGGAAAGCCAAGAGAAAGATTTGTCGCCCACGTATGTTGCCCAGGAAGCAACCCGCGCCTCCTGATGAAAGTGGTCAAGAGGGAGCAGAAGGCAGAGTGCCAGCACCTCCTGCTGAGGTGCCGGTGGAGCCGGAGCCTGATAATCACGTGGAGGCCGCGGAAGGCAGAGTGCCAGCCCCTCCTGCTGAGATGCCGGAGGTGCCTGCTGCAATCCCTGTCCCAGAGCCTGATGATCACGTGGAGCCCGAGGAAGGCAGAGTGCCAGCCCCTCCTGCTGAGATGCCGGAGGTGCCTGCAGTGCCTATCCCAGCACTCGAGCCACGGGAGGTTGCAGTCCGTGGCCCCCAACATCAGCGGCGGCCGAACCGTGTTGACTACCAAGGGGTATGGACACCTGTTCAATGCCCGGAGTGTCCCAAGATCGCTGGTGAGATGAAGTACGACCCGAATCCTGGTGGCACTGACAAAGCAAAATGGTTTCTCCGAGTTCGTGTGACAGACGGCGGTCTCTTGGAAAGATTCGGAACATTTGTTATAGCTTCGATGTGGTTGCCTGATCTGCTGTGTGTTGTGTCACATTACATGAACCCATGTGTGTCTGGCATTGAAGGCGAGTGGAGCCACCTCGTACCCTATCACTGGGGACGTGTGGCTTCCAAGATGACAGAAGCGCAGGCCAGACAACACGTCATTGACCATAGGCCCTGTTGTGGCCCGACCAGGAGGCCTGGCAACAACTAGAGGATTCATCCTGCGCTGCAAAGAAAAGTTGTGTGTCTGTCTGTGTGCTTGCATTGATGGCAGCGGGTCCTGCTAGATTGGAATGCGTCCGAGAGACTGTGTGTTTCTGCTTGGGGAAGACGGATTGCGAAAGCATGTTCGCATTTTCACACATGTGGAATTTGTCACGTGCAAGCACATGGACAATCATTTCGAGTGCCACAACCCGGAAGCCGCACAAACTAGCACATGTGGTTTGAAGCCGTGCGTGCTTGTGACTGAACAGTAGCCGTCCAGAGCAATGCATTTCGCCCCGATCGAACGAGGAGAGTGTTTCTTCAGAGGCGAGCTCTCCCCAATCTTGATCAAAACCGCTTGCGAAAAACTGGCCAAAGCGCCTCACCAGTGGAAACCAGCTGAGAGATGGAATGAAGTTTATGACGACGTGCCTTGGGAAATCATGGTTCGCTACCTGCGTTACTGGCCACGTATTGGCTCCCGCATTACAGGAGGCCTCAGGCTTCTTCGACGGTACCAAGGCCCCTTCCCGAAGTGTTATCAGGTGGGTGAAGGAGAAGAACCGCTGGAGTTGCCGCGCGTTTCTCTCGTTTGTGATTTTGTTTATGTTTGGAACGACGAAGATGAACAACAACGGCAGTTTGTCCTTCAGATGAAACACCTCTCACTTGTTGCCATCCGTCTCGGTGGTCCGGGGGAACTTCCTGACCTTGATGCTGGAGCAATACCTTTGACCGACCAGCTGAGTGCAAAGTTGGGGTGGCAATAATTAATGGATCTTGAGGCGGGAAGGCAGAGTGCCAGCAGCTGGGAAGGCA
Source organism: Symbiodinium sp. CCMP2592 (assembly GCA_905221615.1). Lineage (NCBI taxonomy): Eukaryota > Dinophyceae > Suessiales > Symbiodiniaceae > Symbiodinium > Symbiodinium sp. CCMP2592. The sequence goes on along the minus strand of CAJNDT010000502.1, from coordinate 1,132,205 downwards.
GAGTGCCAGACGTTGTCGCGTCACCCAGCTGTACCCTGCTTCGCCTGCACGTGATTCGCTTGACAGTGTGGTCAACGCAGAAAAGCGCAACATCCAGCAGTTCGTAGCCACTTCACGCGATTTGTGCATCCCTAATACTATCAAACCCTAAAACTATGGCACTCTGCCTTCTAGCCCCAAACCCTAAATACTAAAGACCCTGAAACTCTAACCCTAACCCTTTCATTACCCTCAAACCCTAACACTATGGCACTCTGCCTCCTAACCCCAAACCCTAAATATACTAAAGACCCTGAAACTCTAACCCTAACCCTTTCATTACCCTCAAACCCCTAATACTATGGCACTCTGCCTTCTAACCCCAAACCCTAAATATACTAAAGACCCTGAATCTCTAACCCTAACCCTTTCATTACCCTCAAACCCCTAACACTATGGCACTCTGCCTGCTAACCCCAAACCCTAAATACTAAAGACCCTGAAACTCTAACCCTAACCCTTTCATTACCCTCAAACCCCTAATACTATGGCACTCTGCCTTCTAACCCCAAACCCTAAATATACTAAAGACCCTGAAACTCTAACCCTAACCCTTTCATTACCCTCAAACCCCTAATACTATGGCACTCTGCCTTCTAACCCCAAACCCTAAATATACTAAAGACCCTGAAACTCTAACCCTAACCCTTTCATTACCCTCAAACCCCTAATACTATGGCACTCTGCCTTCTAACCCCAAACCCTAAATATAATAAAGACCCTGAAACTCTAACCCTAACCCTTTCATTACCCTCAAACCCCTAATACTATGGCACTCTGCCTTCTAACCCCAAACCCTAAATATAATAAAGACCCTGAAACTCTAACCCTAACCCTTTCATTACCCTCAAACCCCTAATACTATGGCACTCTGCCTTCTAACCCCAAACCCTAAAGACCCTGAAACTGTAAACCCTGTGCCAGGTCTTCTTCATCCTCGTCTTCTCGGAAAAAACATTAGTTTTTTTTGTTTTAAAGTTTTTAAAAAATTTTAAAAGTTGTTTAAAGTCTTTAAAAGTATTTCAAATTCTTTTTAAAGTTTGTAAAAGCTTTTAAAAGCGTTTAAAAGTCTTTTAAAGTATTTTTAAAGCTTTTAAATGTATTTTAATGTTTTTAAAAGTCTTTTAAATATTTTAAAAGCCTTTTAAAGTTTTGAAAAGTCTTTTAAAGTTTGCAAAAGTCTTCTAAAAGTTTCTAAAAGTCTTTTAAAGTCTTCTAAAAGTTTTTAGAATGTTTTTTCTTGCATTTGAAAGTTTTTAAAAGTCTGTAAAAGTCTTTAAAAGCCAACTCTGTCGAAAAAGCCCTGTGGATCTAAACCTTGTGGTTCTGGTTCGGTGCAAAGGGGCAATGAATTTGGGGTTTGTAAAGGATTCGAAGGCTTAGGCCGGTTTAGGCTGTTGTCTTCATGCACTTGAAGTGGATGTTTGGGCACTGCGAGACTGCGAGGCCGTGCTGTGTGAGAAAGGGTATGTGCTGCTTCTTTTAGGTATAGACATACCATCTAAACCTTATGTTGATCACCAGTGCCCATATATACGGCTTTTCCAAACCATCAAAGGCATCAGCAGAAGAGCGTTTCTGCTTTCAGACAACACTTGCGAGAGAGCAATTTTGTTTTAGAGCAGCCTATCCACAGCCAAAAGCCGAAGCGGAAATAAGCGGAAAGAGCGGAAACCTCCAGCGGAATCGCCGAGAGCATTTATTATGCAGGTTTGGGTTTCGCAGGTATTCTCAGCTTATTCTCATCTTCTCAGCTGACCATACTTAGGACAGTTGTTTGCCCGCCTCGACGCTGTCTTGCGAAAGGGTCGGTGCAGACACTTTTGCATTTGAACATACGTGGGACAGTGTTTTGCTTGCCTCGACGCTGTCTTGCGAAAGGGCCGGCGTGGACGCCTTCTTCCATCCCATGGATTCGCGGTTGCAGAAGTTCCGCGTCTGGACCTCGCCGCGAACCTCCTCGAGATGATGTCAAGGTCCGTGCTAGGTGCGTGTGTGGTGGTCCAGGGGCAACCCCCTGACATGTTGTGGTGCTAACGTTGTTTCCAGCAAGGGGGGCAAAGCCAAGCACTCTGAGGAGTGTGCACCGGGGAATGTTGCTGCTGATGATTTGTTATCGGTGCGGCAGCGGCAAACCTTGCCTAATAATCTGTCTTCTTTTGATACCAGCTCGTCCCAAGAGGCCGCGGACCGTTGGGGCTTCGGCTTCCTTCCCGGTCCTCAGGGAGCAGGGTTGGGCTCGGGGTCCGACCCTCCTCGGGGCCCTGTTGGTTTGGTGCCTTCTGGGTCTGGTCCACAGTTGCCTGGCTCCTGTCTGACACACACTGTCTCTACGCGATCACTGCCTGCTCAACCCTCTTTTTTCAGAATGGGCACTCTCTTTCCCTTTCATTCCTTTCCTTCTGTCTCTCTCTCCCCTTCTCCTTCCCCTCCCCCTCCCTCCTTGACTCAACGAGACTGCACATCTGATTTGAAGTCACCGTCGCGGGTGTTGCTTCAAGGCGATCTCTTTCCTTTTAAAGACTACTTCCTTCCGGCGAGTGAAGATAAGAAACCGCGGTATTTCCACAGTTTGGGGCAATGGATTGCTTCTAAGGGAGGCAGAAAGGCCTTCTGCTCGTGGTTGGGATTTCGTGCGGAATCTGTGGTGGGGGGTAACTGGAGAACGCAGGCGTTGGCGGATGTATGGCGCGAACTTTTGGATGCTGAGATGGAGGCACAGGTGGAATTACTTCTGGAACAAGACCCTGACTCTATGGAACTTGCGTTAAATGATCTCATGAGTCAAGCGCAATTGCAGGATTCTGAGGGGGTGAGTCGAGGAAGTAAACGCGGATTGTTTTCACCACAGTCTTGTCTTCCTTCGGCTTCGAGGTGTCAGCGGCGAACGGTTGCTCGTAAAACTGCTGCTTTTAGGAAACGTTTGCTTTTTAAAAAGGTTAAACGTCGTTTGGCTTGTTATCGTGCTTCGGGGGCTTTTGGAGTCAAACGCAAAGGCCATGTGGTCGTGGGGTCCTGGAACACGAGGGGTTTGGGTGCCAAGTTTGGCAAAGACCCAGCAGGGAAAACAGCGGCTATCTTCAAGGTTATTGCTGAGCGTCGGTGGTCTTGTGCCTTGCTTACTGATTTGCGATTCGAAGAAGCGGGAGTGGTCGAGGTCAAAGTTGGAGGGGTGAATTGGTTGCTGGTGCACGAGGGTCGGGTTGGGGTCGCGCTTTGTCCTGAATTTGCAGCCAAATGGCGTGCGGGTGGGTCTGTCGTGGTGAGGGCCACAGGTTGGGAGGGGCCTGTCAGAGCTTGGGGCCTCAAGATCCCGGGCAAGGGTTGGCGTCCGGGTTTGTTCCTTGTTCCGGTTTATGCCCCGTTGGTATCGAAAACCACTGTGGAGCAACGGGAAGTCTTTCGGGACCAGCTTGCCAAGATTATTTCTCATTCCTCTTCCAGAACGCGCCTGGTCGTTGGGGGGGATTTCAACGGGGAAGTTGGTGCTCTCAAGGACGATGCGTGGAGACACGTCATGGGGCCGTATGGGGATGTTCGTCGTACGAAGGGTGGTGAAGAGCTGTTGCATTTCTGTGAGCAGGAGGGTTTGGTCGTCGCTGGTACCTTCACACAACAACGGGATAAGGCGACATGGTTCCACTGTCGATTCGGCACCGCGCACACACTAGATCACTTTCTAGTTGACAGGAGGGATCGCAAGTGGGTTGCCTCGGTTCTAACGGTACACCATGTCAGCAGGCACTTGAGTGGTTCTCGGGGCAGGCAAGGGCGGCCATTACAGTTTTCTTCCGCCCCATGGCTAGAACATACGGACCACGAGCCTATCGAAATGCTGCTTAGGATCCGTAAGGACTGGGTGGCTGAAGCTCAGGCGAGGGAACGAGAGGAGTCGAGGCCGGATGTTGTGCGTTTTTTGGGGAAATCGGATGAAGCCCTTAGGCTGAGGGAGGAGTATGCTAAGCAAATCTCGGAGGAACTGTGTTTGGTGTCGGGGAGCAAACTTGATTGGGACGTGCTGGCCGACGTCATGAAAAAGACTGCTTTGCGCGTGGTTGGGAAAGCAAAGCCGCGCTTTGTTGATAAGCCTTGGTTACGAGGGAAGGAAAGGGAATTAGAGGAATTGGAACGCCGGGTTCATGTTTTGGAGGAGCGCTTGCGGAATGCTCGTTGTTTAGGATCGTCTGACGTCGACACACTGCTACGTGACAGGAGGTTAGCCAGCCAAAATCTGCGAAAGGCCAAGCGACGGTGGGAAGCTTGTTGGTGGGATGATTTGGCGGCGCAGGCGAACCAAGCTGGTGTGGAGAAGGACGATGCTTCTTTTTGGCGAATTTGTAAAATGTTGGGGTTCCGGGAGGGAAATCGGGCGTCGTTGGGAGTACGGCGCTCGGTGGCGGATGCGCAAGCGTCAAGGGAAGAATGGAGGTCTTTTTTGTCGGGTATTCAGTCAGGGCGAGGGGCGGTCACCGATGCTGTTTGGGAGTTCATTCCAGAAGCGGACCAACTGCATGAATGTTTGGCCCTCCCCCCTTCCCTTGAGGAGTTCAAGCAGGCTCTTAAAAAGTTGCAGTTTGGTAAAAGAGGTGGGTGTGATGACATTACGGCCGAACTTATTCGTTACGCAGGCGAGGACTTGAGAAATGCGACGTTTGAAGTTGTACGGGACATGTGGTCTGAGGCGGCGGCTGCTCCAGAGGGAGCTGAGGCGGATTCTTGGTGTGATTCGTCCAAAACAGGCATCTGCATTCCGATGTTCAAAAACAAAGGTAGCCGTCTGGATATGAACAATTACAGGAATCTTGTCATGCTTTCTGTATCTGCCAAACTGGTAGCCAGGATTTGTGCCAGCCGTTTATCAACATGGGCGGAGGAGTGGTTGCCTGAACAACAGAATGGGTTTCGGGTGGGAAGGGGTATTGATGACGTTCAAATGGTGGTTCGGAGGCTCATCGAAGAAATTGCTGTGGCGGCTAACGAGGGGACCTACGGTATGACGTGTTTTGATATTGTGCGTGCTTACACCAGAGTGTGTCGTGATGCGTTGTGGTCTCTCCTCTCCCGACTGGGTGTGCCGGCTTCCTTTGTCCAGGTGTTGAAAGCGTTACATGAGCATACCCGTTTCAAGGTCTTCGTTCACAATGGGTACTCGTCGGAGTGGTTGACGGATCGAGGCCTGCGTGAAGGATGTCCCTCGTCTCCCATCCTGTTTTCCATTTTTCACCACGCTGTCTTGCTCACTTTTCGTTGTCGCCGAAAGCGTCAGGCGGAGCCGAGCAATCTGCAACCGGGTATCCCGTGGAAGTTTAAGGTGGATGGTCACCTCACCCGCCCGGGTCGTGCGCGTCACTCGTCTAGGGGCATTCGGGAAATCGTCATTGGAGATGTGGAGTTCGCGGATGACACTGCTCTATTTGGTGAGGTGGAGGAATTGCATCAGGCGGAGCAAATCTTCATCCAGACGTTACGGGATTGGGAGCAACAGGAACATCCGGACAAAAGGGAAAAACTTGTTCTTACCCCGCGAGGTAGACGTCCCATGGATGTTCTCAACATCTTCGAAAAACGCTTGCTGAAGCATTTGGGAGCCACTCATACCGACAATGCGGATCAGTGGGCTGAAACTACGAAAAGACTTCAGGCGGGTTTCTATGCGGTTAAGCGGATTGCTAAGTACTGGTCCTTGGGCTCGGCACATGGCAGAGGGCGTCGGTCGGGGTTGTCTACTAACCGCAAGCTCAAGATCATGCGTTGTGTCGTGGAGGGCACGTTGCTGTCGTGTTCTAAAACCAGAGTGTGGAGTTTGGTCCAAGAACGGAAGGCCAACCAGGTCATTTCGAGAGGTATTAGGCGCTGTCTGGGGTTAGACCGCATCATTATGCGCCAGTACGGGTATGCTGACGATCGACTTCGGAACATGGTGCAATGGAACTCCTTCTCTGAGTTGGTGCACAAACAGGTCCTGAACTGGGTGGGTCATGTTGCTCGTATGTCCACGGACAGGTTGCCGAAAATCGCGATGTTTGGGTGGCCGGCGGGTTTGGAAGAGCATCATTCCGGTAGGTTTACTTACCCTCGTTGGGTGGAGTGGGTGCTGGAAAAGCACAACATCTCGGTCATGGATTGGTTCAGGCTGGCGCAAAAACCTACGTCGAAGTGGCTTAAACTGGTCCATCAAGCCCTGCCCCGTAAACATTTGAGCGTTTCCCGGACGTACAAGGTCAATGCGTGGAAGCCAGGGGATCCTATTCTGGATTGGAAAGCTCCCACCCCCTGTGTTCCGAATGGGCCCGGTCCGTCCGAGGATTCGTTTCCATGTCCGGTTTGCTCACATGTTGCGTCTTCGGCGCGAGGGTTGCAGGTGCATTATGAAGGAGCTCATGCTATTCAGAATCCCGATCTCACCACTGTGGCAGTTGACTCATGTCCTGATTGTGGTCAGGTATTCGTGTTTAGTCGCGATCGGCAGAGACATCGCTGTCCCACCAAACCTCACACCCTGGAGGCAGTGGCTCTCCTCTTGCCGGCCCCCCTTCCTCCTTCTCAGCCCTCCTTGGTTGATGTCTCGAGGTGGGTGTTGTTCACCGATGGGGCAGGTCCGTCGGGGGATGTAGCGGTTCATGCCGGCTGGGGAGTCGCTGTATGGGAGTCTTCTTCATCTGCTTCCACCCCTTCTTTTGCTCTCTTTGGTCCGGTTTGTCTGTCCAATTGGGAGTCGCGGTGGGTGGGCGCCGAGGTGGCCACGAACAATGTTGGGGAGCTCGCCGCTATGATCGAAGCCTTACTTTGGTTGGAGGCGGAGGCGCCGGGTCCGGCTGAAGTACCGGCTACCATTTTTTATGACTCTTCCTATGCGTATGGTGCAATCACGGGAGCCCATGCTGTTGGAGCAAATGACAAACTTGTCGCGAAGGCGCAGGCCACGCTGGCTAGGGTTCGGGCTAAACGGCCGGTTGATTTTCAACATGTTAAGGGTCACTCGGGGAACTTGGGAAACGACACTGCAGATCGTCTAGCAGCACGTGGGGCGAGGGGTGAGCAAACGACTCAATCCAAACGTTGGAGTCTTCCATTGACCGCCCCTCCTCCGTTGGATCCTCTGCTTGTTGATCACTGTTGGCGGTGCCAAAGGGTGTTCACGGGACCATCGTATGCGCGTCAGCTGGCGGGGCATGAGGCCAACTGTGCTGTCCCTGGAGTCCCCCCTTCACACATCCCCTGTCGTCATGGGTGTGGTAAACAGTTTCCTTGGAAGTTTACGGAGGGCGCTAAACGAGTGGTTCATCATGCGCGGGAAGCTCGTGCGATTCATGAAAAGATTTGCCGGGGTTCTGTTGAACTTACGCGAGTGTGTCCGTACTGCGATCTGCAATTTCCAGAAAGCATCTCGGATGAGTACCTGGTCAATCATCGTAAAACATGCAGCCACAGACCAGAGGATGCGCCATCCTTGTCCAAACTGTGGCCTTGTCCTAACTGTAAGGCTCGTATTCCCTTAGGGCGTCAAGAGGAGCATGAGAACATTTGTAGGGGATCGGCGAAGGCAAATCGTACCTGTAGTCTCTGTACAAGTTACTTTCAAACGGTTGATCAACGCGTACGCCATGAGGAGTCTTGCAGGGGGTCTAAGGAGGCTAATTTGACGTGTTCCAAGTGTAACAAGTTGTTCAAAACGTGGGGAAGTCGTATCGCTCATGAAAAGGCTTGCAAAGGATAAACTTCTTGCGTCTGGGTACGGTATCTTTGATGTTCTCCCAGTTTTGTTAGTTTTTGTCGGTCAGTCTGCCCGAGGGCGAGCCCCGCTTGTCGGGTGCCAACCCTTCTCTCCTCTGCTCGTCCCCTCCTTGGGCTCTGGTCCCGCTCGCGGGAGACCAGTGGGTGCTTGCACCGGCGGGACAAGAGAGTTATCAGTCTTCATTTTCCCTCCCTTTCCTACTCGCGCGTTCCTCTTGGCATCTGCCTCCTCCAGGATTCCGTCTTGCTTCTTCACCTCTCCGTCTCCCCCCAGCCACCCATGCGTCGTGAACCTGTAAGAGCCTGTGAGTGTCGGTTGTTGAGGTTATTAGTTGAGGTTATTAGGTCACGTCTTGACTCACGCCGTTGCTCCCTGCCCCCTGTCAGGTGCTCTATTTTGGTTGGCCTGGCAGTTTATGGATGGCAGGAGGGCCTGATCAGGACTGCCTGCCTCAGGACACTTAGGCTGTACGTCGGATGTCTGCTTCAGTATGTTCACAAGTCTCCTCTTTCCGCCAGTTTTACAGCTACAAGCGTGCTCACCTACCTTACCTACTTCCCTCCCTCCTGAAGCAATGGCGGGTCCGGCGGTAGCAGAGCGTCTCGAGCGCGTGGAGGATCGCTTAAGTGAGTGGGAGGCTACGCTCCGCGTCCGGGTCAAGGGGGCTACGAAGGTCCTGGATGAGGGCAAGAAGTTGGAGGATACCTCTCGCGAGTTCTGGCGTTTGAAGGAGCAAGTGGGCACCTTGCTCCAGGAGGCTACCGAGAATGTGCTGAAGGGGCTCGACCCGACATCCGTTCCTCCTGAGCTGATCGGCGAGCTTGGCCAAGTCTTTAACAAGGAGAACTTGGTAGGCGTTTTCCCCCTGGGTGGGAAGTTTTCCGCGACGGATACGGTGGATATCCGGTTCCATCCTGGTTTGGGTGGGCTGCGCGCGAATTTTTTAATCAAGAACGTCCTCTCGCCTCTTTTGAAGAAGGTGCCAGAGCCTCGTCCTCTGGAAGTCTGGGTTCCGCTGTCTTCGGCAGAGTCCAAGCGCCGTCAGCGGAAGCGTGACGCGAGTGGTGCCCCTAAGTCCCGTCCCGCCCGCCCCCAGCAGAGGCCACGTCGTTCCGCGTAGGACTGTTCCCGATGGTGGTGAGTTACCAGGGTCACTTTGTTTTCCGTTTAAGCCCCTGGATGCTCGCCCTCCATCCTTTTTCGATCCATGCTTCCGCGTAAGCAAGTGCTCCCGCCTGGCTGTCCTGAAAGGTTTGCACCTCCTCTATTCCTTCTCCCTCTTCTCGCTCTCCTCTCCCTCTCTCTGTCTTCCCCTCTGTCTTTCCCTCTCCTCTCTGCCACTTGATGCATTGCGGTTGTGCCCAGTGTTTGTCCAGTGATTGCAAGGGTTTTGTAACTGATAGGATGGAACTGAGATGGGTGTAGTTAAAAACGAGTTTTTTGCAAGGAGCCAGGCAGGAAGCCGTTATCGGCTGAACTACCTGATCCACGACGACGAAGTTCCGCGCCGGTTATGCCCAGCAGGGCGAAGACTGGCTCCGCACCGAGCTGGACAAGCAAAACCGGCAGGACCTGCGTGGGCTCTGTGTCGCTGCGGGTGTGCAACAGAAGTCTGCCGGGCACACGCTTACCAGAGCGGAGCTGTTGGATGCTCTATCACAGAGCATTGCCGGGGAGCAGGCTTCATGGGGAAGCGGCGTTCTTGAGGATTGTCCATGTCAGCTTCGGTTGCAGTGAGGCGTCAGTGTCGTTGTCAGGTGGGATGTATTGTGCTTTGAAGTGAAGTAGTTCTTGCTGTCAGGCCGATGAACCTGCGTCGCAGCGAAAGCTGCAGGAGCTGCGCGCGGGTTATGCCGAGCAGGGCGAAGCCTGGCTCTGCGGCGAGTTGGGGAAGCACGGCAAGGATGAGCTGGTTGGGCTCTGTGTCGCTGCGGGTTTGCAACGACACCGTGCCGGGTGCACGCTTACCAAGCCGGAGTTGTCGAAAGCTCTATCACAGAGCATTGCCGGGGAGCAGGCTTCATGGGGAAGCGGCGTTTTTTAGGATTGTCCATGTCAGCTTCGGTTGCAGTGAGCTGTCAGCGTCGTCGTCGGGTGGGATGTTTAGTGCTCTGCAGTGAAGCAGTTCTTGGTGTCAGGCCGATGAAGCGGCGTCGCAGCAAAGGCTGCAGGAGCTGCGCACGGGTTATGCCGAGCAGGGCGAAGCCTGGCTCCGCGGCGAGTTGGGGAAGCACGGCAAGGATGAGCTGGTTGGGCTCTGTGTCGCTGCGGGTTTGCAACGACACCGTGCCGGGTGCACGCTTACCAAGCCGGAGTTGTCGAAAGCTCTATCACAGAGCATTGCCGGGGAGCAGGCTTCATGGGGAAGCGGCGTTTTTTAGGATTGTCCATGTCAGCTTCGGTTGCAGTGAGCTGTCAGCGTCGTCGTCGGGTGGGATGTTTAGTGCTCTGCAGTGAAGCAGTTCTTGGTGTCAGGCCGATGAAGCGGCGTCGCAGCAAAGGCTGCAGGAGCTGCGCACGGGTTATGCCGAGCAGGGCGAAGCCTGGCTCCGCGGCGAGTTGGGGAAGCAGAGTCGGGCGGAGCTGGTTGGGCTCTGTGTCGCTGCGGGTTTGCAACGACACCGTGCCGGGTGCACGCTTACCAAGCCGGAGTTGTCGAAAGCTCTATCACAGAGCATTGCCGGGGAGCAGGCTTCATGGGGAAGCGGCGTTTTTTAGGATTGTCCATGTCAGCTTCGGTTGCAGTGAGCTGTCAGCGTCGTCGTCGGGTGGGATGTTTAGTGCTCTGCAGTGAAGCAGTTCTTGGTGTCAGGCCGATGAAGCGGCGTCGCAGCAAAGGCTGCGGAGCTGCGCACGGGTTATGCCGAGCAGGGCGAAGCCTGGCTCCGCGGCGAGTTGGGGAAGCAGAGTCGGGCGGAGCTGGTTGGGCTCTGTGTCGCTGCGAGTGTGCGACGACACCGCGCCGGGCACACGCTTTCCAAAGCGGATCTGTTGGAAGCTTTGTCGCTGGGCATCGTCCAGGAGGAGGTATGACGGGGGGAAGGGGGGCGTGTGCGTGCATGTGTGTGTGTGTGTGTGTGTGTCTGTTTGTTTCCGTGCTTACAGGTGAATATCGAGGACCTCTTCACGGCAGATGGCTTGCGGCGCTTGGCAGGAGAGCTCGGGGAAAAGGCACCACCTCGAATTCGGGCGCGGCTTCGTGTCTTGCCCTTGCGGGCCGATGGACCCTGTATGCAGCGAGTGGCCGAAGATCTGGGTGTGGCGTTTGAGGACGTGAGCAAGCAGGTCTTGATTCAGCGGATTGTCATGGCGTTGTGCCCCCTGCGCGTTCCGAGTGCAGACGGTGACATTAAGTACCTAATGTGGAGATCCCTCTACGCGGTTCGCAGAGCCGGAGCACGGGATGCTGCAGCGGTGGTTGCAGCTGCTTGCGACATCTTCGAGGATGCCAACGTGCGCCAATCCGCGGCTGCCTACTCGTTGGACATTACGGTAGAATCATTTTCCGCGAGACATCTGTCTTCCGATTCGGAGAGAGATCTACTTGCGCAAAAGATTCTGGACAGTCTGCAGCATTGGTCACAGGTCGACACGGCGCTGTCTCGAGAAGTGAGTTCTACGTGGGAGGTTGCTGTTGCCGGCTTGAGAGACGCGACCGTGCCGTGTCTGACTTCTTCCATGCAGCATTGTCTTCTTGCAGCCGTGTTGGAAGATCACGTGGATCAGCGGACAGGCGAGCATTATCGCAAATCACGATCTTCGTGTAATGTCTTGGATGCCGTGTTGCTGTCGTGCGTTGTGCGTGTGAGTTCGGGAAACAGGTTGGTGGCGTCTTGCAGATTGCCTCGAGCGAGTGGACCCCGTGGACGTTGCTCGCCGGCTCTGGTATCTGGCCAACCTCGAGGCGGAGCCGCGAGCGTGTGCAACGGACGGGTACGAAGATCGCCAAGAGGTGTTGGAGGCAACCCGCGCGAAGCCGTCCCGAAACATAGAGAGTCTGGGACGTGATCGTGCATGGGGTCATGGACATAATGAGGATTAAGTTGGACTGTAGCTTCATGTGCGCACGCGTTGCTGTGCGTTTCTCGCTCATGTTTGTTTCACCGGGTCCTGGCAGGCTGTCCTGAGCATTATCCAGCACAAGTTTCGGACTCGCAAGTTCGATCGGGCCGATACCACACTGCTTCGGGGGCTGATGCGTCGGTATGGTTGGGAGCGACAAGCACAGCCGGACGAACCCTGCTACTGGTACCAGACCTTCGGGCACGTGCGGAAGTCAGAAGACTGGTCGCAATTTGCTTGGTTTTTGGTGACGGAGCTGTTGCACCCGCTGGCTGGCATCGGCATTCGTGACTTGCACAATCCTAACACAGTGTCGGCAGCCAGGGCTAGCGAGCAAGGCATAGATAAAGACACGCTCACCTTGCGGAATCAGCTTCTGGACTGGCAGACGACTGAAGGGTGTTACCGTTTGCCTTCGCGAGAGGAGAATCCAGTCCTGGCCAAGGGTGTTGAAGCGTACTACCCTGACGGTGCCACTGCGAGGGCCCGGGCCATGAGAAAGGCTTATCCGCCGGATTTCGATCCGTTGTGCTGGCTGGCACTTGACTGCCTTGGTGATGGCTCGGAGGCGCTAGACGGCATTCTCTGGCGTTCGGCCGTGGAGCGGGCAGTGCTGTTCGCCGTCCCCGGCTGGTGTGAGGGCAGGCGTATGAAGCAACGTTTCTGGCCCGTGGAAGACTTGCTTCGGAACGCGGACGAGGCGGGGCGGGAAGCGCTCGGGATCTTGCGAGACTCCGAGGTGTCGTTGCCTTTGAAGCTGGATCGCGTCGCTGTGCTGCTGAATTGCTCTCGGAGCGTACCTGCCGTAAGCGAGGCGGTAGCTCGTCGCCTGCTCCAGACTTTTTCGGACGATGCCTCGGTGACGTGCGAACGGTGTTGCTGCCGCTTATGCGACTTCAGTTGCCGGAAGCAATCGGAGCTGAAGCAACACGTCGTGGACACTCATCTCGTGCGGCCGCTGGATGTGGAGCTCGCCTTCGTTGAATACCGCAAGAAAATCCTGGCGATGGTGGAGCATGCCGGTCCGATGGCTTCTTGTCGCATGCTGCGCCTTCTTGCTTTCGGTTACGGTAAAGGGTCGACGTGCGTAATAACGTGTTAGGAACGATCACAGTCAGGTGCCTGGGATGAGTCGTCAGCGTGCAATCGCTGCCAATTTCGACGAGGAGCTGCGATGCCCTCTTGAAATGGACGGTGGCCGAGCGGAAGGAGGCTGCGTGGTGTGCGCTCGCCGTTTCTGGATGAACGAGTTGTTTTCCATGGTTCTCTTTCAGAGGCCGGATGAAGATGCGTCGACAATCGAGGTACCTGCCGGCGCCGAGACGCTGGCCCCGAATCAGCAGCACCGTCTTTGCCGATTGTTGGGCGTCGCTCGGTATGCGGAGCGCTGGCCGCAGATAGCTCTTTCCGAACTGAAGGCCTCTGCTGTGGAGCATCCGTACATTGAAGGCGAGTTTCTGCTGCTGCATCGCCGCCGCATGCCGGCATCTTTCACGGACCCCTGTACGGTTTGCAGAGACTGTCGCAGGAGTTTGAAGAGCAGTATTCTCACGCTTCCCAGGCATGCGCTGGCCAACGACCTTTGGATCGGACGCGTATTGCCCGAGCTCAGCAACCTCTCGGCTGGAACAAACCGGCTGCTTCCCATCGTGCGGGTTTGCATGCAGGTGACCGTCTTGCAACCTTTGTCACTGCCGCGAGACGAGAGGCAGAAGGGATACATCGGTAACACGATCTTCCTGCCGCAGGCTGGGCCTAGCGCCATCCAGGCTACTCTGCCTCCCAAAGACCAAGACATGGCCGAGAGCATCTTGTTCGTTTTGGTTGGGCAGAAGAAGCAGGAACTGCGGTCCAGCAAGCTTTTGCAAGCTCCCAGAGAGGAGTATGTTGCCGCTGTTGAGAAGCTGCGCGAGACGTCGCCTTACTACAGGTCGGTCGCGCTGGAGGCCGGCCTAACTCCTGGTGACGACGTCGACGCACTGGAAGGCTGCGTTTTGGAAACGGCCGCTGACAGTTACTTGGCCCGCGAACTTTTGCAAAAGGGCCCGGCCGATGCGCAAGGCCAAGATGAGGAGGGCGAGCCAGACGAACAGAATCTGGATCGCGGCCCCGGCAGCTCGGAGGACGCTGTCTTGCGAAGTCCAGCTGCCGGCGTCAGCAACTTGGAGGACGCTGTCTTGCGAAGTTCAGTTGCTGATCCGGATCCTGGCCGCGGCGCCGGCAGTTCGGAGGACGCTGTCTTGCGAAGTCCAGCTGCCGGCGCCAGCAACTTGGAGGACGCTGTCTTGCGAAGTTCAGTTGCTGATCCGGATCCTGGTCGTGGCGCCGGCGGTTCGGAGGACGCTGTCTTGCGAAGTCCAGCTGCCGGCGCCAGCAACTTGGAGGACGCCGTCTTGCGAAGTTCAGGTGCTGATTCGGATTCTGGCCATCTGGTGACTCTTGATTCTGTGACTTTACGATCCTATACAGTGACTCTATCTCACTACGACTCTATGACTCTATGTCACTACAACTCTATGACTTTATGACTCATGACCCATGGACTCTATGACTCTTGACTCTGTGACTTTACGATCCTATACACTGACTCTATCTCACTACGACTCTATGACGCTATGTCACTGCAACTCTATGACTTTATGACTCATGACTCATGGACTCTATGACTCTTGATTCTGTGACTTTACGATCCTATACACTGGATCTACCACATAACCCCACAATCTTCGCTGATGATGCTTTCGGGCCAATTGCCTTCTAGTAGGTTTTACTTCGGGTTCAGGATTTTAGGCTATTCGGATCCTTCTTTGGTTCAGGGCTTTACGGTACTGTAGTTCTTGCAAAGGAACTTCACTGAAGCTGTCGCGAAAAATACACAGTGCAAGTAAGTATATGCTTTCCGCATTATACTAAGTCCTTCCCAAATGGCAAGCAAAAGGGCGAACTCCTTGCGCATAGCAGCGCGCTCGTCGCACTCGAGCTTGACGGAGGACTTCAACGCTGCCCGCACACCCTCGCAATACTTTTCCAATCCAGCAAAGACACGAACGGAAGTGAAGCCTTTTGCGTAGATTGCCTTCTGCACGTCCGCACTGACTCCCGCTTCCTCCATCTGGAACCGAAGATTCGCATCTGCTGAAGTGAGCACATCGACCGTCATGATGCAAGCACTAGGCGTCCCTAGAACAAGCAAGGAAGCGAGACGAACGAGACGACCCCCTGGACTTAAGGCTGGGGCGAAGGGCGTCAGGGTTTGGCGCTGCGTGCTTTGGGGTAAAAAAGGTCCTGCGGGCGATTTGATGCTTCTTTCCATTGCCTTGCAGTCTGTGAGAGTTGGGCGGAATCTGCAGGCCTGTGTCTCCTTGCTACCAGCAAGTGACGTCGGGAATCGTTTAACTTGAAACCACATACACCTTTACTTCTTAAGCCGGAAGCCTTGAATTGTAAACCCAAGGTTCCCAAGGCTGTGCCCTCACCCTCAACAGCGAAGATGAAGCTTACCATCTTGACCCCCCCTTGCCTCTTTTCAGAACTTCTCCCAAACGGCAAACCCAAAACGCTGTATACATGCTGCCCCAATACCTGGGCAATCTGAACCGCAGACCGTACTTACTTCCTCAGGACTTTGATGGGATAAACTTTCGGAGCGAAGCTGCCCGCCTAAACCTTCAGAGCATGAAGTTTGAAGCCGACTTGGAATAGGGGCTTCCGGTACATCTTGGCACCTAAGTTGACATGATAGGGATTTATAGTGAATTTTGCTGCTTCCTTACCTCTAGGCTCATACCCTACCTTTTTTCTAAGGTACCTACTTCTCTATATAGGAGATCCTAAAAATGAAACTAAATAAAAAACGGATAGGGTATGACCCTCCAGGTATCCCAGAGACTCCAATATCCCTTAATTAAGGCATATAGCTGAAATTATAGTATAACCTAATTAAGGGATATTGGAGTCTTTGGGATTCTGGCTAAACCCTAAACCCAAAACCCTAAACCCAAAACCCTAAACCCTAAACCCTGAACCGTGGGAGCCCTAAGGTCAAGTATTGGTATTCACTCAGGTTCTACATTCGAACTAAGGGCTCCTTGAAGGGATCCTTTAAGGGTTCCTTTTAAGGGTTCCTTGTTAAGGGTCCTATAAGGGCTCCTTTAAGGGTTCCTGTAAGGGCTCCTTTAAGGGATCCTTGAAGGGTTTCTTTAACAAGCTCTGAGAGTCTTTACCGCGAAGCCCGGCACCCGGACCTGGAAGAGGAAAAAACCAGCGAAGTCGATCAGCATAATGAAGTGAGCGGCATGTGCCTGCTGAGAATTATCTGTTGACCTTTCTTGTTGCAGCCTAGATATTCTAAACCCTAAACCCCAAACCGTCGAAACCCCGCAGGTGAATACTCTTTGAACTTAGGTCAGCAGGGACGACGAGGTTTCGAGTCTGTGTAGGTTGCCCAAGGCCACATCCGCGGCCTCGTGCCAACGCCTCCCTTTCCAAATGGATGTCTTGCCTCTGCCTTACCCCAAACTCCCTTAGCCCTACCCTAACCTGCCTTTTTGAAGGACCTGTTTAAAGCAATCATCATGAGAAACCCTGATAGGCGCAGCTTCAGGGGGTCCAGGTAAACCCTAAATCCCAACCCCACCGGCTTCGCATTGCAAGCCGAAGCAGACTCGCCACGGTTTAGGGTGTTAGGGTTTTTAGGGTTTCGGGGTCTAGGGGCTTCTGAATTGCAGGGGTAGGATTTAGGGTTTAGGGCTATGCGTCTTATTGCCTATTCTTTTTGCGACATGAGACTCCAAAACCGCTTGAGGAAACACTGCACTTCATGCTAGGGAAGGATCCGGATCCCTAAACCATAAGCCATTAAGGTCGAAACCCTGAACCCCAAATCGTACAGCTTCATCTACCGGGTTTTGGGGAAAGTCTGGGTTCTTCGGACACATGGCCCGTCCGGGAGGTCTGAAGGTCGTCCAGCTCGCAGCACATCAGGCCAGAAATGACCAGACCCGATCTCCGCGAGGAGGTTCCCAGAGCCTCCAAAACCCTTAATGAAGGTTTATACCTTAAATTATAATAGGATCCTTATTATGATGTAAGGTATATTCCGTAACTAAAGGGTTTCGGAGGCTCTGGGTTCTCGAGGTAAAGAGGCCTGGCGGCAAAATAGCAGCATGGGGCTGCCCCAGCGTTCATTCCAGATTCCCGCACCTAGGGCCTCGGGCTACTCACAAGATGGCAAGAGCTCCCACGACGCAGGCGCGGAACTGCGTTGGTTCAGCCCGCCGCCAAGAAAGCATTTGCGGACTTCTGCGAGACCATTTATCAAGGCCTTCCCGTTAGCGGGCGCAGCCCACAACATCGGCTCACTGGCAAAGCATTTCCCAGAGTTTGGCATTCACGGATTTAAAGATCTCTGCGCGGCATTCCAGGCACGCCGGCTCCTCGTTCTCAATCCAGCTCAATGAGCAGGTTTATAGACTTTAGAATTCAGGGTTCGGAGCACATTTGCGGAACCCTAAACCCAAAATGCCAAATATGCCCGTAGGGCTTGTCGCTTAGATTCTAGGTTTTGAGGTGGATTTATTGAAATTTCATGGGGACAACGCACGCTTTCCAAAATCCCCTGGGTCTCCAGACTCCGTGGTCCTGTCATACTTCAAGGCTTTTGGTTTTAAGGGTTTTGGGATTAGGGTTTAGGGTTTAGGGGTTTAGGGTTTAGGGTTTCGGGATTAAGGGGTTTGGGGTTTAGGACAAGTGTCATCACGAAGTCAAGTAACTCCCCAGCTCTACCGAAATACGCTCTGACAGTTAACTGAGTCGTCCTTTAAGCCCTTTGAAAATTATTTACTATTATGGTTCTCTACAAAATAGTAGGGAAGTTAAAAAACGATCCCGAAGGACAACCCAGTTAGCTTAAATTAGGTTACCGTAATAGGGATCTATAGAAGATAATAAGGTTTCTGTATAATGGTAACTTTAACCCCAGGAGGACCTGCATCCTGGCCTGCCTCGACCCTCAAGGCCCTCCTTTCGCCTCAGTCCTACCCTCTCCCAACAACAAAGGGGAAAAGGAGGGACCCTTAATGTGGACCGCTACCCTATAATGGGCTATATAATGGGTGCATAATAGCTATAAAAGGTATATGCCTAGCGGCCCTTACTAAGGGTCCCTCCTTTTAACCCTCTCCCAACAACTACCTGGAGATCCAAAAACCTACCGTTTTAGGGGTCAGACCCTCTAATAAAGGGGTCATAACCTACTATTTTGTAGGGTTGGGGGATACAGGCATACTGAATTTAAAGCCCTAGAAAAAGTAATGATTTTAGCTGTTTCTTAGGGAAGTGTAGAAACCAGGAATTAAACATCATTTCTAGGTACCCGTGAGACAATCCCGAATACTAAACCCGAAAGACGTTAAAATTAGATCGGGGCCCGAGCCATCATGCCAACCGGCTCGTCCATCATGCTTGAGATGGGCTCAAGTACCTACACGGATTCAGGGCTGCTGGGTTGAGGGGTTTGGAACCCAGCGTGTGGGGTACAGGACTATATATACCTTAAGAATCTACCTTTCCCTCTATAGTTTGAGGAATATTCCTACTCAACCTTACCTTATACTCCATCTAAAGCACAAATGGACTTTATGATGCAAGCAACGCTAGGGTGGCGGGTTCTTGGACAGTGCAGAGGCTGAGGCCCAGGGAGGGAGCTTAGGCGACCTGACATGCACAGGAGCCCCGACCCAAGCGTAACCTTTAGCTCCCAAAAGAAAAAGAAGCGCGCCCTAAATCCTGAACTCCAAACTGGAAAGCCCCAGACCTAGTTCATGGTTGAGAGAGGATGAAAAAATGTACATATTTATTCCTTATTGGGCTTAAGTACCCATAAAAATGTAAAATGTTACCCAACTATGACAAAGAGACCCCAAACCATGAATCCGGAAGTGTACACCGCCTGAAAGATTTCCCACAGGCCCACGCAATTACTTCGGAATTCGGCAACACTCTAAAGGGCGCTACCCATGTGCTCAAGCCTATTGCTAGCCGGGCATGGGGTAATTATGATATAATCTATAATGTATACAGTTCTGTAGGAAGACAGATTAGGGGATCTTTAGTCAGACCTCCTCGTGAGCATCTGAGACTCATAACACAAAGGGCACGTCGTCCCAAAGGTAGAACGTGCACACGAAGCCGAAGAACACGCGCACCTTGAACCGTGCCATTCTGTCATGGAGTTGTACCTACGCGCACCCTACAAACCAACCTGGTTTGCGAGAACAAACCCGCTATGGCTGAAAAAAGGGCCCAGTGGGGTTCAGGCTTGTAGATGGGGTGCCCATGAATAAAACGGCTGTGGTGCAAAGGTTTCGGGGTCTTGGGTTTTGGTTCTCATATAACGCTGACCTTGGCAACAGCTGGATCGGTTACAATAGGGGGTGGTTACAAGGGTTTACAAAAAGTCGTGATTGTAAGGGCTTGCGATAGGGGGCACCATAATGGCGGCGTCAAGTCCAGAGTGGCTGAACCGGACCCCACTCGGCGTCAATGGTGAAGCGCAAAGCCTCCAGTCCTAGCCTAAACATGTAAACCTAGCCCTAAACTTCAAAAATCCTAAACCTTTCAGCCCTAAGCCATCTGAACCTTCGAAACCCGGGACTCTGAACCGAGGGCTTTAGGGTCTTTAGGGCTCCACGACAGCTTCTTGTAGGACTTGTAAGAGATTGGTTCAGAGTTCAGGGGTCTGACTCTCTCTCTCTCTCTCTCTCTCTCTCTCTCTGCTTTTCTGACACCTCTCGCTGCTGCTTGACAGAGAAGCTACCACATCACTCTATGTAGATCCTGAAACACTTCTGGAACTTCCTTTTTTCTAGAATGGGCCAAAACACAAACGAACACTTGTGTAGAACAGTCGGCAACTCTTCTTGACCCTGACACCATCCCCCTGCAACCTCTCTAAGCCTGTACAGAAGGCCCTATACCACTCCCATAAACAGAAAGAAAGTACATCCTAAACCCCTGAACCACAGAACCCTAAACCCTAAACTGCAGAACCCCTCCAAGAATCTTTTCACAGACTCCCATAGACTCCCTATAGCACCCTTTTAGCCAGCCTGCTGAAAACCCTTACAGGAACACCCTACTTGAACCGCTGTAAAATTTTCAAAACCCGTGTAAACATTGCATCGGAACCCTCAAAGGGACCCTCATAGAAGCCTTATGGGAACCCTTGCAGAAATCGAGGCGCAAAATCCCAAACACTCAGTTTCCGACCTGCTGCTTTGCTTCCAGGGACACCTGGCAAAGAGGCGGCTCGACGCGAAGAGACGCGTTTATGGGGGCCGTGAAAGGGTTAGTAGTATCTGCAGTTAGACCGGCTCTTTAAAGGCTTTTTAGAGTTTTGGAGGGTCTGTTATGCTTTACGAGTCCTTCTACTAACATTGAGCCCTCAACACCTTCAGGGCCAACATTGGCCTTTGTAGGCCTGAACCCGAAGCCCTGAAAGCCTTAGGATTTCGGGTTTTGGGTTTAGGGGCTCAGGGTTTAGAGTTTAGGGGTTTCGGGGCTTAAGATTCAGGGCGACTTCGAGAGTAGAACTGCGCCGGCAATGCCATGGTTCCAACAGCGAAGTCGTCCAAGGCGTTTTCGGCCTGTGCACCGGTTCGGATTCTCAGGCCCCGAAGCTGCTAGGTCAATATTGCCCAAGGGTACTATGATATAGGGGCCTTCATAATTAGAATAGGGTTCCCTTGCAGGGTTCCTTTAAAAGGTGTCTATAGGGAATCTATAGCAGGGTTTTATGATATAGGGGCCTCAAAAAAAATAGAACGGGGCTTTGGGGCCCATCATACTATAATTACAATAGGGAACACCCGAAAAAGTATGGCTAGTCATTTATAGGCCCCTAAAATAAAAGCCAGAAAGCAGGAATATGATTATCTTGAACCTTTTATGGTAAATGATAGGGTATCTTACCCTGAAACAATATTCCAACTTTCTGGAGTTCCCTTTAGATTCATCTTGCCTTTCTATGTAGAACCCTGTGACCCCTCTTACCCAGTGATACTGAATTCCTGAAATTATGGTCCCTTTTTGGGTCCTTATTAGAATACGGCGCCTAATATTTAGGTCACCCAAGAAGGGGCCACAAGTTTGACAACTATCCCTACAGTAGAAGCCCAAGAGTTGGAAACCCCATAGCCTCAATCCGTAAGAGTAATGCATAGGGAACCCCAGCACTATTTGGCCTAATTCCGGTTTCCAACTTTATGGAGTCTACTGTATGTACTTTCACACCGTAGGATCCTGTTGGCCCTAGCGACGGAACCCAATTTCCCCTCAAAACTCCGGTGGGCAGTTATTTGGGGATTATGTAGGGACTACTATAGGGATCCATTCCCGCCTTCCCTGCGTATATTTTTTGGGGATTATATAGGGACGACTATAGGGATCCATTCCCCCATTCCCTACTTATACTGTTTGGGGATTATGTCGGAACTACTATAGGGTTGCAGCTCGGCGAATGTACTCCAGCTTGCAGGGCTTTTCGCAGTTGAGAGGTGTTGGGCCCGGTGTGGCTCCTGGATATAAGACTGGCGCTCCGTAAGGATATATGGTATGTATGTATGTGTATATATATATATATATCTATATACAAACTGTATATGTAATGATACATACACACGGTTTATGTAGGAATTCATAGAACTTCAAGCCACCGTACTATGAAAGCCTGATTCAGAACCTACTTAACTTACATTCTTACATAGTGGATAGGATATTTCAAACTATAACCCTTGAACCCCAGACCCTAAAACCTCCAAAGCCCGAGCCCCTGATCCTTCTGGTAGGGTCATCGAAGTTCCGGGTTGAGGGCTCCAGATTTAGGGCTTACGGTTTTGGGGGGGCTCAGGGTTGAAACAAGTGGGAGCTTCCGAAAATTAGGGGTACCTTACTTTGGGGCACGTATAATAAGGATCCTACTCTTTGGGGTGTTACATTAGGATGCCCTATTTTTCGGAAACTCCCAAGTCATGCAACTAGGACCCAAACCATGACCTAGCGCCTAATTCGGTCCGGAAGCCGTACCTTAACCCTAAATAACCTACCTTTTTAGGGTTCCTTGTTATGATTTCCTTATATAAGTCCTTGAAACGGTAGGGTATTCCGGGTTAAGGTAAGCCCTAAACCGTCCTGCACCCCAAACCCCGTTCTGTCAACGCCCAATTTCGAGCCTACAAGCTGTTGTGCCACTCTACTACAAACAAGTGTGAAAGGTTTCGTAATGTTTGGGTGGTGGACACCACCAGAAACCCCTTAAGCTATCAACACAAAGATCTAGTTGCTGAGTTCATAAGCCCCCCAAAAGTGTACACTTTCTGTGTTATAGTGGGTAATATTACCCAAAAAGTGTAAAGTGTATCCACTCAGCTACGATACAGTAGAAGCCAGAAAGTTGGAATACCATTATCGTAATCCCTTTAAGGTAAATTATAGGGGATCCTACCATTAATCCATATTCCAACTCTCTGGAGTTCCCTTTAAGAAGATACCTTAAACGATATTAGGGATCCTATTATGATTTAAGGTATATTCCTTAATTAAGGGGTTTTGGAGGCTCTGGGTACTAAGATCGTAAACCCTAAGAACCCTAAATCCCAAAACTCTAGAGACCATAATTAAACCCTAAACCCTGACCGGCCCAAACTATAAGAAGATAGCGCCTGGTACAGGCGCCAGACAACCGGCATGAAGCCGACGACATCCACGTAGTTTGCCGCCTGTAGTGCTCAGAGCTTATCCGAACCTGGGCCTAAGAGTAACCTAGGAATTGATTAGTAGGGTACTATAAGGCTTTAAGGGATCTATAGGGGTTTAGGATTTAGGGTTTGGGGACCTAAGAGTAACCTAGGAATAAAAAGGGTGCCCTTTTTGGTTTAAAGGGGCTTATAAGGGAACCTGAACCCTAAAAAAGGGAATAAGGGCCTACTCTGGGTCCTAGGAACCCTACTAATCAAACTCGAGCACGTGTAAAAGTCCTGTTGTCGGCGTCCTAAAGTCTGGTTTCAAATTGTGGGTCACTTCATGGATTCCTGTTTATTAACCCAATTTCAATCACTAATGCGCAGTATATAGGTAGGAGCCTGCAGAAACAGAATAGGAGAGAATAGGGCATGGGGCCGAATATGACAGAGTACATGTATGCAATATCATAAGAAACCCGCGAAGGAATCATGTTCTGTATTATGGGGCTGTGGAGTCTCTGTGCTGCACACTGTAGGGGCTCATAAGAGGCAATAGCGGGTTTTCTGCCTTGAACGGCGGTTTCAGGAGCAGGAGTGGGAGAGCAGGAGCAGGAGCAATGGCAGTAGTAGTATAGAGTTGTAGCAGCAGCAGCAGCAGCAGCAGTATTTAGAAGCAGCCGCGCGAAAAGAAGCAGTCGCAGCTTAGACAGAACTGACAAACAGTCGAAGTCCAGAAGAAAAAAATACAAGCCCAAACTCCTAGACATTAAAACCCTAAAGCTCTAAGCCCCGAATCCTAAAACCCCAAACCCTAAACCCCATGAATGCAACTTAAAACACTGAAGCACTAAGCCCCAAATCCTGAAAACCCCAAACCCCCAAAACCCTAAATCCTATAGACCCTAAAGCCCTAAAGCTCTAAGCCCCAAATCCTGAAAACCCCAAACCCCCAAAACCCTAAATCCTATAGACCCTAAAGCCCTAAAGCTCTAAGCCCCAAATCCTGAAAACCCAAACCCCCAAAACCCTAAATCCTATAGACTCTAAAGCCCTAAAGCTCTAAGCCCCAAATCCTGAAAACCCAAACCCCCAAAACCCTAAATCCTATAGACTCTAAAGCCCTGAAGCTCTAAGCCCCAAATCCTGAAAACCCCAAACCCCCAAAACCCTAAATCCTATAGACCCTAAAGCCCTAAAGCTCTAAGCCCCAAATCCTGAAAACCCCAAACCCCCAAAACCCTAAATCCTATAGACCCTAAAGCCCTAAAGCTCTAAGCCCCAAATCCTGAAAACCCCAAACCCCCAAAACCCTAAATCCTATAGACCCTAAAGCCCTAAAGCTCTAAGCCCCAAATCCTAAACACCCAAAACCCCCAAAACCCTAAATCCTATAGACCCTAAAGCCCTAAAGCTCTAAGCCCCAAATCCTGAAAACCCCAAACCCCCAAAACCCTAAATCCTATAGACCCTAAAGCCCTAAAGCTCTAAGCCCCAAATCCTGAAAACCCCAAACCCCCAAAACCCTAAATCCTATAGACCCTAAAGCCCTAAAGCTCTAAGCCCCAAATCCTGAAAACCCCAACCCCTTCACCACTTCAACCCAGCGGGGCCCCGACGGCAAAGAGTACGTTTGCCAGAGAGAGGCCTGCCTTGGTAAACATCCGTGGGTTTAGGGTTTAGGGTTTGGGGTTTAGGGTTTGGGGTTTAGGGTTTAGGGTTTCTCTACTTAGAGGATCATGGGACTTAGTAAGTAGGTTCCTAAAGGGCTCCTTAAAGGGATCTATAGGGGTTCCTTAAAGGGGATCTATGGGGTTTAGGGTTTAGGGCCCTATCCCTCCAAGGACCTCATAGTTAGGGCCCCAGACCCCTTAAAGACTCCATCATAAGGTCCCTGGAGGCATAGGGCTCTACTTAGATACTTACCCAGAGGGTCCAAGTGCCCAAATAGTGGGGTTTTAAGGTCTCGAAATCCATACTCTGAGCAGTTTTTGGGCCTTGAAACCCTACTATTTAGGCATTTGGACCCTTAGGGCTTAGAGGATCATGGGACTTAGTTGCATGGGACTTCAGTGGGTTTCTCTATAGGGGCTCAAGAAATCTCGAGGAGTTTCAGATTTGGGTTTAGGGTTTAGTGCTTAGGGCTCTTTAAGAGCTGGAGGTTCCATTCTACGGTTTTGGGGTTATAATGGGCTTAGGGTTTAGGGTTTTGGGGTTAAGGGCTTAGACATTCTAGGCTTTGGTTGGGGGGCTTGCATCTTTGGGCTTTCAGACTTCAAGGTCCTTGCGGTTTGGGGCTTGGGGGTTTCGATGTAAATGGGCTTAAAGGGAACTCCAGAAAGTTGGAATATGGTTTCAGGGTAGGCTACCCTATAATTTACCATAAAGGGTTTAGGAGAATCATATTCCAACTTTCTGGCAAGTACTGCAGCTGCTACGGTTGTTTCTGATGTTGCTACGGATCGACAGAACGTCGATTCCAGGGGCTTGGGAGGAATTACTAGATGTTGTAGCGCTCGTCCCTTATACTGCCTGCCACCACCATCATCCCTATAATCGTCGTCATCATCGAGGGGTGCTCATCATCCGCAGCATACTGATTGCCATTATGCTCTGCTTCATTGGCGGTCATCACCACCACCGCCACCACCGCCACCATGATCAGCATCACCATGTCCATCCATGTCGCCACTGAAACCGTCATACAGGACGAATGACAAGTCTCATATCATGACCAGAGCACATTAGCGTTCAGGCAGCATTCGTAGAAGGGGTCTGCTGGGCTGAAGCTACAACCAGCCAAGCCGATGAACTAATCAACATCCGGAACACTTTCATTCGAATAGTATGTTGGCGTATATTCGACCAAGTTTTATTACTATATATCATATACCCGGAGTGCATCACTAGTTGTCGAGCATTTATGTAGTATTTCCGAACCATAAAAGGTGAACCTTGGAAACCGCAACTGTTCTGTTTTAATTGATGATGTCACTTCAGACCCCAAATTGTCTACTAGTCAACGGTGAACCGGTGCCTCATGCAGTGTGTCGTAGCCAGAGTTTGGGGATGCTAAAGGGCTGCCAGGATTTGGGAAGCACGGAGCATTTGGTAGTCGCCACTCAGCAGATCTTGCTAAGTTTTGCTAGAACCTAAAACCTGCTGTTGTACAATGCATGAACCCTCCCACACCCGAAGAACAAAATCCTGCGAACCGAGTCTTCCGCTGCACCTGCCTTCATGGCGTCACTGGGAACGACGAAAGCGAAAAAGGCCTGGCAGTCAGGATCATGGGTGTTACGTTTTGTGTTGGTTTCGTGCCCACAAACTAGAATCCCGAGACTAAACTACTAAACCCTGGAAGCAGCACATCCGACAGAAATGCATTTCGAGGATACTTACAGATACATGTGGCTTGACATACGGACGTAGGCCTATGGGAGAACACTGTAGAGGATTACAACTCTTGGAACTGTGATGTGAAACTGCCGCTGTCACCCACCCAGAAATGCTGCAAATAGCAGAACCAGAATGTCTCCGCACTTGTTTAGCCATAATGACTACACCACCTGTAGACACCCTACTCTGTTGCAAGAGATGCATGGAAAAGCCATGAGAGACTATGCCAAGCTCCGGAATGCCTCCAAAGCCTCCGAAAAGCAGCAGCAATCACCTTTGCAAAAGGCAACTACCGCTCGTTGTAAGGCCGTCATCTGAAACCAATGAAGACCTGAACGATCAACCCTAAAACCCGAAAGATCAAGGCGCTAATCAAATCCCGCTTGCAGGCGACGTTAACGGTACGTCAGCCTCCGAAGCCAAGGCAACTCCCAGGGCCATGCCAACCAGGTTCCGCACCTAGGTCTCAGGTCTTGGCTGAGTTACGATCATTGAGGCTGGAGAAACGATGGCAGTAACAGCAATCATCGCGACAGCAGTAGCAACAACAAGAACCAACCGAACCAACACTGACTGACCAAATACACAGAAGAAAACGTGGTCCCTCAAAGCGATCCCTATGTTGAAATCACCCCTTTACGTAGAATCAGATCTATAGCGCCATCCCATCAGCCCGAAATGCGAAACGCAGCCCGTAACCCTACACCAGGTTCCCAATGGCCCCTTAATACTACCAGGTTCCCTGTAGCCCCTTAATCAGCCCCTATACTGGGTTCTCATGTGTTGAAGGCTTTTCCAACTATTTGGTGTTAATAAGGGAACCACCAGACAGGGCAAAAAGGCACGACCGGAGAACCTAGTGTATGAGAGCGACACCCTATCTACCCCAAACTATGGGAACTCTGAAACATTCCTGCTAACGGGTAGCGCAAAATGCATCTGTGAGCAGTATGCCAGTATGCTTGCAAAGCTTCTACTCCAAAACCTACTAAAAAGCCCTAAACCCTAAACCCTGAAACTTTGGGGGTGTGTGCGCTCTGTGAATTGGGATCTCGGCGTCGAGTGAGGTTTAGGGCTTACCTATACCCAAAGGGTCCTAGGTACTGTTATGGATGATACTTCCCCAAATCATAATAGTAATTCCCAAAAAAAACCCTACATTCTACCATATTGGTACTTTGGACCCTTTGGGATAGTCTCCATTGTAGCTCCTTTTCTTGGTTTAACCAATTATATAATTAGGATCCTGTAAGGTAACCCCAAAAAGGAACTACAATGGAGACTATAAGTAACTCGCTATATACCTTGGATACTGCCCCCATACACTAACAGTCTATAATAGGGCTACTATTAAGGCCCTAATATATCTATATTATGAATATTCTCCAACTGTTACTGACTGGGAGCAGTATCCAATATACACCCCTTAAATAGTCCCAGAACTATGCTGAGAGACCCAACTCATCTGAAACTTTGACTCCCCGAACCGATACTGGGCTTTGAAGTAACGAGAAAACAATAGTATCAACGTCTATTTCGTGATGGCTCCTTTAAGGGACACGTCCAAAGACAAGCATTACAGTACGGTACTCTGCCACAACTTAGTACCAATATAAAATGACATGACCCTGTTATAGCACCCTATAGTACCCTGTCATAAACCCTCAACCAGACATAGGACCCTTTAAGGGCCCTAACATATAACCGCTAGACCCTAAACCCTAGAGCCCTAACCCAGCATAGATTTCAGCTGCGTGCATCTCGATGCTCGAAGAGGTAGCTGTGCGTCAACGGCACATCGAAGACGATGCCTAGGTCGAGTTTAGGGGTGCAGGGTTCGGTTTAGTGCTTAAGGTTTAGCTTTTAGGGCTTAGGGTTTACGGCTTTGGGCTTAGTGTTCGGTAGAGCTTAGGCTTATAGCTCCAAGTTCGAGATATGCATAGTGTGCAATATGTCCAATATGTAGGCACTGCAATGAGCATCACTGAGGACTTTCAGGGGTACCCAGAGACCAGTACACCCCTCAATCAACGAATATATCCTAAATCAGAAAACAGAAGGATGGATAGCTCAGGCTGTTACGGGGTCCGAAAAACTAAACCACTATATACACCTTAAAACCCAGAATCTTGAGACGCTGAACACTGAACCCGGGTACTGGGCAGACCGCCGCTACTTACGGACCCGTTCGTATTCTAGACTGACTCATGCAAAAAGATCGAGGACCCCATGAATCCTATGCGACCCAAAGCCCTATGTAAGCCCTTCACAATTACTTCAACCGCATATATGTATATGTGTATGTGTATATATATATGTATATATATATATATATATCTCTCTCTCTCTCTCTCTAAACACACACACAAACACACATATACATGTATATAGATAATATATACATATAAACCTTGCAAACACTATGCAGACCCTTATCCCTGTAATGTGCAAGGGCCCAAACCCTGGAATTGTCGCTCGCTGGGCCCCCGTGCGGAGCGCAGATAAGGCGCACACCAGCCTCGGCAGGAGGATCTACTAAGCTTCCGCGATGTCAAAACCCTAAGGGTCCACGACTCATTTAGTTTATGTACTTGGGCCTTGAAGTGGTCCTTATAACTTGTAAGTACTTTGGGGCTGAAGTATATACCAATTGGGCACATGGACCCTTAGTGAAGAAAAGAATTCCGATCCGTTTTCGGATCTCTAGAGGCTTCGTGCCCGTTAGTTAAGGGTTAGTGCAGGAACCTGACTAAGAAACCTTGGGCCTTTATTAGGGTTCCTGATATGAATCCTACTATTGTGGGGTTATAGGCCCAGGATTTCATAATCAGGTTCCTACATTACCCTAAGGCTCCAGTTACCTAAATAATGGGTTACTGGCCGACATGTTATATGCTTCGTAACCTGCCTAGTTAGGTACCTGGAGCCCTGGGGTGAGACAGCCTAATGTAACTCAGTGTTCTAGGATGTTTTATTAGGCTCTTCGACGGGCCTTAGAGGGTTTTGCCGATGGTATACCTGAAATCATAGCAAAATCTTAAACCCTAAACCCCTAAACCCTAAACCCAAGGTAGAGTACCAAATTCGGGGCTTGCCGGCATTCTCGTTGCAGGACGGGACACTACTCTTAGAACTGCCCACACGAAGTAGCACTCAAAAGCAAACCTCAATTTCCAACTCGTCAGTCGAATCCTGGAGCCCCGCCATTTCCCAGCACCAGGACTAAGTCAGCATAACAAGGAAACCACATGATCCTAAGAAATAACTTCCGTAGCCTTAAACCCTTATGGAATAAACCCTAATAGGAACTCTGAACCATAGTAGCTTCAATTAAATCCCTAAACCCTAAACCCTAAGCCCTCAACCCTAAACCCTAAGCCCTAAACCCTAAACCCTAAGCCCTAAACCCTAAGCCCTAAGCCCTAGCTCGCAATCCCCGAACCCTGAGCCGAACCCAGCAGGGGCTACGGCATCACTGTGTCGAAGCAGAAGTTCATCTTGTTCCGCACGATGTATGTCCAACCCTGGCTCATGTCAGTTTAGCACGGTTTAGGGTTTAGGGTTTAGGGTTTTAGAAGTCAGTTTTAGGGTGTAGGTTCTTATTAGAAACAGAACGAAAATTAGAGGTTCTCAAGGTAGGATGGCTTTTCCAGGCTTCAGAGCAGGATATTTCGGCGAACCGCATAAAGCAAGCTCCGTCATCGCCCCGAAAACAAGTTCCCCACCTAGAGGGTTCGTATGTACGAATATGATGGGGTTAAGTCCCCAGACCTATAGTAAAGATGGTCTTTTGGAGCCCAAGTCCGTAATGGAAGCATATACTATGGACACTCCGCGGGAATGATCAGCGTAGCGCATGTCGAGCATGACAATAAGTAGGATGCCCAGTAACCTAGGAATAAAACTGGCTCCCTTTTTGGTATTAGGTAACTTTATAAGGAACCTAGGACTACAAAAAAGGGAATAAGGGTACTAATGGGCATCCTAATAGAAGCCAATACAGACCCAAAGATACCCAGCAACTGGGTTCTTTTTGATTGCCTTGGGACTCTTGGTGCACGGATGCCTCAGCATTTGGGTCCTTGGGTTCTGCAGGCTTGTATGTTTGACGACTTTCGCTTTTGTTTGCATTTTGTGATTTGCCAGGTTGGCGCTCACGTGAACTCATGAGGATCCAACCTCACCAATGCTCGGACTCGATTTAACGCACATTTGGCTGGAAAGCTAAACCATCGATGCCAGGCCCCTTGCGGCTGAAGATGCCGTGGCACGACCTAAAGTCTAAAGCTGTTGTTAAGTACGGCCATGGCTATCGAATCGTACCCCTATGTTATAGATCCTTAGACTTACATTGTCATTACGGCACAGCCCAAACTCAACTAAAAAAAATCCACATCCCTCAAATCCCTCCGTCCTGAACCGCTAAACCTTGAAACCCGAAGCCCTTAAGCCGGAAACCGAGAAAATCGAAACACTTTTCTAGGATGCCCGGTAACCTAGGAATAAAAAGGGCTCCCTTTCTGGTATTGGGTAACTTTACAAGGAACCTAGGACTACAAAACGGGAATAGGGGTACTACTGTTACTGTGCATCCTAGATCCGGGACTGGGAGGTTGTGGCCGGAAAGCCGCAGAAGAGCCTCGAACCCAGCACGCATGACTACACTCCTGAACCCTAAACCCCAAAACTGCAAAGCCCCAAAAAGCTTATCCATGCCTCCAGCATTTGGCTGCCGATTCGGAGCACCTCCAAAGCAGCGTGCCTGAGTGTTTGGGGGCTTAGGGTCTTCCTGGAGCCCCAAACTACACTCTACCTACAGTCTCCCTTGTGGGTCTTACCAGCTTTATACTTGGGAACCTATAAGGTAACCCCCCAAAAGAGGAAATACAGTGGAGGCTATCGGTGTTATACCCAAAAACCCTCCATTGAAGGACCATAAGGGCTGTATTCAAGGGTACTTCAGCGGTCTTGGTTTGGGCGTCGGGTGTCAGAATGTAGGACGGTTTACTTGAAGGCTCAGAGGATTTAGGAAGTGGCAGTAGGTCAGAAGTAGCGGCTTGTGATGCAGGATGCAGCCCCTAGAACCCAGGGCTCCGGGTATGCAAGTATTGCCTACTTTGTGGCCTAAAGTCTTCGGGGTTCTTGGGTTGAAGGAAACCATAGAAACCAGAGGGATGACAAAACGAACCTATAACACTGTAGTGTTGCCTCAGGCAGAAACAGAGTTGCTTGACAATGATAGCTACTTGCGATGTTACTAAAAGGACAATGATAGATACAACCATTTACCCCAATGGCTCCAGGTGGCCTTAAAGGGTCCCTATGTAGGTACTTTAAGGCCTAAGTACCTACTATATGTGTACATGGAGCCTTAGGGTATCGAATCCGCAGAACCATACGCATTTTACCTGCCAGGCCCCCCCGCATCAGCAGCGTCTTGACCAGAACCTGAGCGCGGCCCGTGGTTTCTGAAAAAGTGCTCGGGAACTTCGGGCTTAAGGGTTTCGCATGGCTTACGGGCTTAGGGGGTTGGGTTAAGGGTGCAGGGTTTTACGGCTTAACATTCGAGGGTTTGTAGAATCTTATACTGTTCTAGCGTGTCAGCGTCAGAAGCAATTGGTAGGTGAGTTTCAGAGAGCTTCACACGGCTTGTCGTCGTAGAGTTTACAAAATTTCACAACACATGGCGTCTTACCTGTAGCAACGTGATATGGAAGAACATCATGTTAAAGAACATGAACATGCACGTGTTTCCGGACACAGATAAGGCAAAGTTTAGTGTTTAGATTTAGGACATATGTAGGCTGGGTTTAGGGTTTACCTTCTCCCTTAGAGGCCCTATGTGTTAGGGGTTCGCGGTTTCCTACTGTGATTTCTTAATATTTATCCTAGGGCTCGAGTTTCCTAAATAGTAGGTTACTAACCATATATCTTATACCCCAGTCTACTATTTAGGTAACTGGAGCCCTAGGGTTAAGCAAACCATCAGAAGACAGTTGGGGACTCGGTCTTTCAAAGGGCGTCGCAGGCCAAGGTAATGCAACCGTGGAAGCATCCAGCTGTAGACCCTGAAAGGCGTTGCTCCTAATCCTGGGGAGTCAGGTATAAAGTAGAAGCCAGAAAGTTGGAACATCAGTAACCTCGTGCCTTGAAGGTAACCCGCACTCGGACTTAAACGGAACCCGGAACCATATCATAGACCCGAAGCCCCCCTAAACCCTGAAACACACTGACGCCAGAATCTCTGAAGTAGGACTCTAAACAGCAAAGCCTTGAACCCTTAGCCTGCAAGTCCGATCCGTAAACCCTAAATCCCAGAAAACCCCACACGACACTGAAAAATCGAGTCCCCAAGCCCTAAATCCCAGAAAACCCCAAAAGACACTGAACAAATCGAGTCCCCAAGCCCTAAATCCCAGAAAACACCAAAAGACACCGAAGCAGCAAAGTCTTGAGGCGGGCAACCATTGGCACCAAGGAGACCCGGTCACTGCAAGACCATATCTTGGCCTGGGTTCGGGGGCTTAGGGTTTAGGGTTTTGGGGTTCGGGCATCGAAGGGTGGCCCAACAGGCTATCATTCGACATACTTTTGGGGCCCAGGTAGGGTTGAAGGATGCTTGGGGTTCGGGTTTAGGGCCTACCTAAACCTCCCGAAGCAGGTAGAATGATCGCCCGAGGGCTGTTACTCGACGTACTGTTCTTACCTTTGGTTAGTAGGGAATGGAAGAATGGTAGCAATAGTAGTTAGAATTGTACCCCATTCCGCCATTCCCTACTAACCCAAGGTAAGTGTTGGAGTCCAGGTAGGGTTTAAGGGTGGTACTTGGAGGGTCGGGGGACTTAGTAAGTAGATAGTAAGTAGACTTATAAGTACCCTAAAAGGGGCCCTAATTGGGGTTATGGTACTTATAAGTCCCTAAAATAACCAGTTACTAAGTCCCCCGACCCTCCAAGTAAGGACCTAGGGATTTGGGATTTGGGGGTTGGAGGTCTTTTGGCTTTCGGGCTTCTGGTTGAGGAGGTTAGGTTGGGTCTTCAGAACCCAGGGAATTGCGCGGCTGCAGGGTTCATGACAGATTGCGTAGGGACTGGCAAGGGCTTAGCTGGTGTTAGCTGGGATCTAAGAATCTTCCGATCGCAGGGTTTCATAAGGGTTTTGTCGGGGTTGTACCGGGCCCTGTTGCAAGGGCATATTGGCTCGATGAGAATTTGTGGTCTCGACCGGGACTTTTGAGGGCTCTGGGTTGACATTGCGAAGTTCAGAAGATGATCGCTTCCTTGGCGTTCCCGCCACACAAGCCTTGCTGGGCGCAAGGACGAAGGCTCTTACAGCAGCTGCTCTTAGTTTTTCTCGTCACACAACCCTTGCATCACCCATACAAGGGTCAAACGATCGGAACGACCTGCTAGTACATAGTAAGTATCCCTTACAGCAGCCCTGATAGTCATTATTGCAATGACGCCTATACGGTATATACGGTACCCTTATAGTTCCCCATGTAGAAGCTCTTAGACATTAGATCCACTGTTCCAGCTTCGAACCAGCCCTTGGCACCTCCAATCCCTACGATCTAGAGTGGGTTACTATAGCGAGTTTGGCGTTAGGGTTCTTTTTGTATGGGTTTGCTATTATGAGGGTTACGATCATGGGGTTAGGGCTCAGGGTTTTCGGAGAAAGTTGTGAGATGCATTTGGGATGACTGGTGCGGGGATTCCCCTAAGCATCCCATAGAACACTCAAGCCGCCTGTAATATAACCTCCGAAAAAATCTTCTAGACCCAAGAGTAACCTAGGAACAAAAAGGGTGCCCTTTTTGGCTTAAAGGGGCTTATAAGGGAACCTGAACCCTAAAAAAAGGGAATAAGGGCCTACTCTGGGTCCTGGTCTTCTAGGACCCTACAAACCCTAAGCACGGTGACAGAACCCTTCTGCGGGCCCCACACTGAGCCCTGAACCCACAAGACAAAAGGGAGGCCCCCACAAAGGAACCCCTATGGATCCCTGAAAGGGAACCTTTAAGGGAATTCCCATGTATCCCTTTAAGGAGCCCTTTAAGGGATGAGTAAAACCCTTTAAAGGAAGGCCCCCCGTCTTCTGCGGCCTTCAGAGCCATGAGAGGTAGCATCGAAAGGAGGATCGTTGCCTGCTTAATTTTTTGCTTTTTTTATTGGGTTCAGGGATCTATAAGGGTTCCTGTAAGGGTTCCTTTAATGGCTCCTTTAAGGGATCTATAGGGTTTAGGGTTCAGGGGTTTAGGGTTTAGGGGTTTGGGGGTTTAGGGTTCAGCGGTTTAGGGGTTAGGGAATATATGTGTTAAGGCTCAGGGGTTCAGGGCTTTAGGGTTTAGCTACTGTTTGTAAAGCGCGGTTTAGGGTTTAGGGTTCAGGGTTTAGAGTTTAGGGCATCGTGGCTTCGGGTTTTGCTGTTATTTATTGGTGGTTCCTTTGTCCTTTGGGTCTAGGGTTTCTGGTTTCAGGCTTAATAATAAACTTTCAAGCCGAAGCCCACACCGCGAAGGGTCTTCATAAGGGCTCTAGAAGGGTTTGATGCGTGATTTGTGCAAAAGAAGGGATTCTTGCAAGGGAGTCCATTTGTTTCATAAGGTCTTTATCTTCGAAGTTAGAAAGTTGCATTAAGGGCTTTGTGGGTTTTTGTAGGGCCCTGTTTTCCTAACAAGGGCTTATTGAGATTTATGCTTTCGTGGATTCCAGGTATAGGGTTCACAGGGTTCACTGCTTCACGTTTACTAGGATGCCCAGTAACCTAGGAGTACAAAGGGCTCCCTTTCTGGTATTGGGTAACTTTATAAGAAACCTAGGACTACAAAAAGGTAATAAGGGTACTACTGGGCATCCTAGTTTAGGATTTGTGGCTTAGAAGTTGCGATCTAAATTTAGTGTCTGCAAGGTTTCGGGGCTTGAGGGCTGCTGTAGGACGTCGTCGAGATTCAGTGAGACCTTCTACCCCCCACCCGC
Organism: Symbiodinium sp. CCMP2592; assembly: GCA_905221615.1. Taxonomy (NCBI): domain Eukaryota; class Dinophyceae; order Suessiales; family Symbiodiniaceae; genus Symbiodinium; species Symbiodinium sp. CCMP2592. The sequence continues at coordinate 1,097,256 of CAJNDT010000502.1, read as the reverse complement.
GACTAGCTGACCCAAAGCCCTAGATCTTCGAACTACCCAGACCCTCCGAAACCCCTTAATTCAGGAATATACCTTAAACTATATTAGGGATCATACTATGACTTAAGGTATATTCCTTAATTAAGGGGTTTTGGAGGCTCTGGGTACTTCCATGGATGCCGTTAGGCTTCCTTGCGCTTGTGTGCATCGCCTGCTATCTGCAGGAATTCGCAATGCGATCTAGACCCAAGGGCTCATGACCCCTCAAGTGAGAAACTAGTATATATAGGGACCTTAATAGGGTAGAGCAAGGTTTGGGGATACAGTATAGTATAGTTATAGAATAAAGAACCCCCAAAACAGTATTGGTACTTGCCTAGGCCCCTGTACTAGGTTGGCCCTTTAAGGTTTGTGAAAAATGCTCGCGAACAAGATCCCCTTTGCACAACAAGGGCACCATAACGTGGCCCAACTACCTAGGGAATAGACCTGAAACAAAGACGGCCGTGATTAAGATTTAACCCTACACCCTATACACCCTATAGGGCCTGAACCCTGGGCAAGTTCTTTAGTTCAGCGGTACTGGGCATTCCGCTGAGCACCATGCCTAACCTTTGATTATACCTGTATCTCTCTCTCTCTCTCTCTCTCTCTCTCTATAGATATGTCCATGTCTAGATCTACAACTATATCTATATCTTGTCTGGGTCTGACTGGATAATGTTCGAATCGAGTCTATACGGTTTCCTTACTACACACTGGTACATCTGCATCCATATATGTATATATATATATATATATATATATGCATAGATATACGTATATGTACACTTGTTATTGTGCCCTTCCCTACTTAATCATTCGTGTATGTAGATGCGGACATAGATGTCACGAAATGTAATTATATATATATATATAGATACATGATGGTGAGCTCCATCCACACGGACCCGAGCTAAGTGTCCATGCATTTACATCTAGCTCTGGGTGGTGAACACGATGCCTTTCACTACGAAGCTACCTATCGAATCCGTTGTGGTTGATTGCTGGAATACCTTATAGGATCCTGGAAAGTCCATGCAAAAAGACTACAAATGAAGATTATAGTTCGGCTTCAACCTGGGGCCAGGACGAGGAATCCCGTTAAGGGCAAATCCGAGGCGTCCTGCACAGGATAATCCTAATCTCGAGCTGAAGCAATTCGAACACGGTTCCTTCAAGGGGTTTGTAAGGGTTTCATGGAGGCTTATAATTAGGTTTTGGACGAGGGCGTGTGGGCCTTTATAATCAGAAGCCTTGTCTAATGTAAGATGTGCTCCTGAGTTTTAGGGCCTTGGGTCAATGGCGTCTCTGGGTTTTTGAGTCCCGGAGTTTGGAACAGCACTATCCAAGTAGGTTCAGGCTTTAGCAGCTTCGGGAGTCAAGTACTATTTGGGATCTAAGGTGGGATCAGGTTTGGCAAGCAAAGCCGTAGACAGTGGGATAACTTCCGTCCCAAGATTGAACTTTCAATCCTTGTCGCAAGGCTTTGCATGGACAGTTCCTCTGCACCCTCCCCCCCCCGCCCCCCTCGGCCCAAAAACGCACCAGGTCGCTTCCCAGACTCCATGTCTTCAGAGCGTCTTTGTTCAACTGTACGCTGTACTCTAAACCCTAAACACCAACACCCTAAACCCTAAACCCTAAAACCCCAAGCCGAAACCCCAAGTGTTCCGGTATTTGGGCTCTGGGTGGTTCTGGGGTTTGGCATTTCACATCCACGCTCACTTCTGTCACGTCTTCAGTGTAAGTGTGCCGCAAAAGACGATTCTTCAATGGTTTGAGTTCTCCCTATTGCTTCCATTCTGGGATCCTGTCAAAATGGGGGTTTCCAAGAATTCGGGGTATCTATTTTGGAGTCCTTATAATAAGGGTCCTATTCGGAAACTCCAAAATGCAATGACTCTAGTTTTGGAATTGAAAAGTTAAACTTTCCGATTCCTACTGAACTACAAGAACCCAAAAAGTTTAGGGAATGCGGAGGCCTACCGGGTTTCCCTCTCTGAAAGTTTAAAGGTTGGGTATTGGGGATCTAAGAGAAGGGCACAAAAACTCGGGGTACCTATTTTGGAGTCCTTACAAATAAGGGTCCCGCTGCTCAGAGTACTATATTCGGGTCCCCTATATTCGGAAACTCCCAAATTCATAACCCCAATTCAGGTACATATAACCCCAATTAAAGTATTTACAATCTTACTTAAACTTACTAAGTCCCATGATCCTTTAAGTACTTCCATGCTGGGATCCTGTCGAAATGCAAACACAAACTCCCTTATAGATCCCGTAATTATACTATATAACCTAACCCTTATAGACCCCTTTAAAGGGAACCCTACGGTAGATCCCTTGATTTAGGTTTAGGTTTTTCTTCTATTCGGAAACTCCCAAATGCAAACACCAGAAGGCCGCCCTGTCCTCGGTCATCTGTCGGTAGACGCACAGAGTCGCTGCAGCTACGAGCAAAACTGCCGGCACCACGAGGGTGCAGCTGCTGCCATGGACCTTAAAAGAGGTTTTGGTAAGAACATAAGTTGATGTAAGATCATGGTTTCGGTAAGAATATAAGTTGATATAAGATTATGGGTTTGGGGTTTGGCGTCCAAGGGTTTGGAGCCTAGCGTTTAAAGCTTCGGTTTGCGGCTTAAGCTGCTTTTTTGGGCAGGCTTTCGCTGTTTCATGAGGGTCTGCTAATTCAATGATTTCTGTAAGGGTTTAGGATCTGGAGCTAGGGAGCTTTGTATGTAGGGGGGTTATAAGTACAGTGGAACCCAACCAGCGACATGTCAGCATGCGTATGGCTTACGGGCGAATTCTCCTGAACCTCCAAGCAGGCTTTTGTTAAAGGGCCTTGTCCGAAACGTGGTCTCGGGTCTCGCTTCCGGCTTACCCATAGGCTCCATAGTAGTTCCTTTTTGGATTACCGTTTTGGATTCTTCCTATGAACCCGAAAAAGGAACTACTATGGAGCCTCCAGGTACCTGCTCAAGCTGATGGAGGCTAGGATACCCAGTAACCGAAGAATAAAAAGGCCTCTCTTTTTGGCATTGGGTAACTTTATAAGGAACCTAGGACTAGAAAAAGGGAATAAGGGTACTACTGGGCATCCTAGGTGGGATTGAATGCTTGGAACTTTGGCCCTTCTATCGGGGGTTCGTGCTCGTCTGTCATTGCTAAGGTCAGTTCGAGCGGGCGTAGAAGTATTGAAGCCCAGCTGAGCCCATGTGTGCAACGAAAAACTGCTCGAAACGGAGTATGGTCTTTGAGAGCTTAGGGAGGATCCCAATCAAAGGAAGAATTGCCAAAAGGGATCTGGATGTGCTGGCCCGAAGAGAGGTTTTCAAGTGTACACATATCATACGCGCAGTTCAGAAATCATTGCGAAAGTTAGTTCAAACCTTCCACAAGTTCGGAACCCTATTGCAACTAAGCCCTATGAGCCGTATAATGTAAAGCTTCTAAGACCTATAACCCCCATAAGTCCCAGAAGCCCTACACGCCCCCACAAACCCCAGAAGCCACAAACCCTGACAAGACAAGACGCGAGATCCTCCAGCAACGCCATGTCGAGTCACGTACCTCGCATGGCTTTGTGTGCAAAGAATCTCGGTTAAGTATATAAAAGACATAATTCTGAATCATGGGTATCAAAGGTATGTAGCTACCCTGAGGGTCCAAGTACCCAAATAGTAGGGTGTCCAAGTCAAAAAACCATTCAGGGTATGGATTTTGGGACCTAAAACCCTACTATTTGGGTACTTGAAGATCCGAAGATTCCGGTAAAAGGAGCCCTTGAAGGAGCCCTATACAAGTACATGCAACTCATGAAGCTTTTTGAGGACGCACAGGACCCTAAAACCTGTGCAAGATCTACATACAACCCCAACAATGACCTTCAAATGAACCCTCTGAAGGAGGAACCCTATTCTGCTTTGACCCTACAAATCAATGAGAGGGTTTTGGGGTTTAGAGTGGAGGGTTTAGGGTTCAGGGGTTTAGCGCATCCTGACCCCTATAAGGATTTAGGGCTTAGGGGTTCATGGTATCCTAACGCTAAGACTCCAATATGCCTTAACTAAGGAAAAAACCATTAAATTAAATCATAGTAGGATCCCTGGTATGATTTAAGGAGTATTCCTTTATGAAGCGATATTGGAGACTCTGGGAACCCGCGAACCCTCAACCCAAACCAGGGTCCCGACAAGTGCAGTGCGCCCACTTAGGATGGCTCATGAACAGCAGGAAGTGTAGGGAATGTTTAGAGACTTTCCTCCTGTCCTAGACTTTCTAGACCCCAGCGCTTTGCTGAGAATGATCTTCATAACAAGAACAGTGGTAGTAATTACCTAGAAGCATCATCAGCATAAGTCACAAATCAGAACTAAGACATGATACAAGCTCTTTTCCCAGGAAGCTGTGGAATTGCTCTAGTGCGTGGTTCTTGCGCATCTGATGCTCAAGGATTGCCTCCTTGCAGCGTATGCGTTCGTTTCGAAAAAAGGCGCGGAGCTGTCGCACCTATCTCGATGAACCTGAGGACGTCCTCTGCAAACTCAGGGTTTAGATCGGTAAACTTGCATGCAACCGAAGAGTCTATACCCAAACTCATGCCAGTGTCCTACATTTCCTGCATCGAGAGCCATGCATCCGACGAGCTGCTTGCACAACCGGCAACGTAACCCTAAACGCGAGGTCTACTTATCGCGTGTTGTGACGATGAGAACTAACACCAGAAGTGTCAGCCTACATGTATAGCCCCAGCTCCCAACCCCCGGACACTAAACTCTAAGCCGCAAAAATGAGAGCCCTTTCCTCCAACCCCGAAACCTAACCCTTTGTCCTAACTCCTGAACCTTGGGGACTTGGTAGCGGGGGCTTGCTGTACATAATTCACGGTTCAGGGATTGAGGGTTTTCAGGGCTTGGGTCACTGGCTCCACTTATCTTTAGTTGCCTCAAAGTTTCGCGAGCCTGTGTGTCTCCTGCTATAGAAATATGACACACAATTAGTCAGTACAAACATGTACATCTAATGTCGGTGCCTTCATATTTGGAATAGGGTTTTAGGGCCCATTATATCATAATTATAATAAGGAACCCACCAAAATAGGGTAGGTAACTATTTCAGGCCCCGATAGTATGCTCATCAAACCATCTCTCGAGCCCCCCGCAGTGTTTAGAAAAAACCCTGTGATGTAGGACCCTGATTAAGAAACCTTGGGCCTGTATTAGGGTTCCTTCAAGGAGCCCTACTATTTTTGGGGTTATAGGCCCAGGGCTTCTTATTCAGGTTCCTACATTAGCCTGCAGACAGCTTGCAACCAACGAATCCCCTTCTAGGACGGCCAGTAACCTAGGAATATGAAGGACTCCCCTTTTGGTACTGGGTAGCTTTATAAGGAACCTAGGACTACAAGAAGGGAATAAGGGTACTAAGGCATCCTGGAACTTCCCTCAACCCCAAACCCCTAAACACATCTGTTTTCTTCATGCAGCAGAGCATTGGCTGAAGCCGGGACGACTAAATCCTACATTTCGGACTTGGGATCCGGATCCAGAGGCTTCGGTGCTCGATCTTACTGCTGCCCTAGGACTCCAGTTTAGGGTTCAGGGGCTTAGGGTTTAGTTAAGTGTAGTAAAGGATATACCTTGAATTCTGGAGTCTCTGGGTGTCCTTTGCGAATGCCAGGACGGCACTTGTGTCCAACACCCAAACAGTTTAGGGTTTAGGATTAATTGCCCATTAAGAAACTCAATATAGTGTCGGGAAACCTTGCAATAGTACCGTACGTATGCCATAGCATTCCTTCATGGTCCTTGTGTTTTGTTGGAAATATCCCCCAAATCCTAGGCCCTTCTTCGAATTCTTCAGGCTTCTAAGATGGCCTCCACCGCTCAGCCTTTGGAACTGCATGATGCGTGAGATGGGTTGCAAAGAGCCGCTACGGTTGATGATATAAATCCTGCATGGCCCATAATAAATCCTGCATGGCCCATAATAAGGAATATACTATAATTCCCATAGTTTAGGGTCCTTAAGGTAATGCAGGATTTATATCATCAACCGTAGCACTCTTGCATCCCACTACCGGCCATATAGCTCGTTCTTCGAAACATGGAAAGGTCCAACCCTGCGTAGTATTGCCAGTGCGGCTTTCTTATTACAAATTCAGAGTCTAGTCCGTAACACAGCCAAAGCAAGAGCTACGACAATCAGTTGACAGTACAAGACCGTTGAACGCGACGGAAAACAGTACGGATGCGAGAGCACAGCATATCGGTAGTTTTTGCAATAGGTCAGAGCAGCCACAACAACCACGCTGACGACGAAGACACCTACAACGACTCATCACAAACAGTCGCTGGCGACCACGACCCCGATGACAACAACGCACCCACACACCCACGCCCGCACCCACGCCCACACCCAGAACCAGCAGAACCACAACAACAACAACCAAACCCACATTCTCACACACAGCAGCAATCGCCTTGACACCCTGATGAGGCGGAACGAGGAGGGCATGGGCCTTGCGGGCAGCCATGCCAACAGCTAACCCTCATTCCCAAAGGGTTCTAGGTACTGTTATGGGGAATACTTCCCCAAATCATAATAGTAATTCCCACTATAGAAACCCTACATTCTACCATAAAGGTACTTTGGACCCTTTGGGATTGTAAAACCTTACAATCGAAGAGAGCAGCATAAACTCTACACTATGCAAATAAACACCTAGAGTACAAAAACACTTTTGAACCCCTGGAAATCCAAGTTCAAGCCAAGACCCCTAACCTGGGACTGGGACCTTTCCGAAACTAGTTGAGGAGAAGCCTTGGAGACTCCAAAATCTCTGAATGAAGGCTTCACAGCGTCGGCTTCAGAATACTACTGAACTATGACGTCGAGTTCAGGGTTTTGTGTGTTGGGTTTAGGGTTTAGACTTCGGGGTTTGAGGGCTACATCGGGGTTTGCATACTGGGGTTTGATGGGCTAGTTTCACTGGTTTACGGAAGGCACTTCATCTTAGGAGGTATCTAATTCATGAACTGACGCAAGGCTTTTGGAGACTCTGGGAATCTGGTTGCAGCGAAGCCCTAAATCGAACGACTATCGAGAGGGCCTTGGCCCTAGGCCCTACTGCCTAAGCTATTAAGATGCAAACCCAGAGCACTAAACCTTAACCCCAACTTATCCGAAACCCTAACCCTCAATTACCCTACCTTAACCCCACGTAACCTACCTTTTTGAGGACTTATAAAAAGAAACCATATTAGGGAACCCTAAAAAGGTAGGTTCCTTAGGGTCCAGGTAAACCTTAAGTCGCTTCTTTTAGGGCCTCTGCATGTGAGAAACTGCTGCCGGAGCAGGTGTTCATCCTTCGACGGCAAGTTCTGGAACCGGATCACGCTCTTCCATGATAGTTCGCCTGGATGGTGGTACTGTTGATGGACAAAATCCTGCATTACCCACTATAAGGAATATGTCATAATTCCCATAGTTTAGAGTCCTAAGGGTCATGCAGGATTTTGTCCATCAGCAGTAGTTACAAATTAGTTGGGTACGGCCCCCACTCAGTAATAGTTGAATAATATTCATAATATAGATATATTCGGACCTTCATAGTAGCCCTATTATAGACTCTTACTGTATGGGGGCAGTACCTAACAAATTCGGGTCTTTAAAGGGATGTATAAGGGCTTCTATAAGGGAATCCATGAGGGTCTCGATGATGGTACTACAATAAGGGTAGTTCTACAACCAAATCAGGGTGTCCGTTATATAAGGGTGCGATCCTATTTTGGGGACCTATAGAGAGGGACCCTACTTCAGAGAACTACACATGAGGATGGGGCCATATGCGGCTCTTGTAGAAGATGGGTGATTGTCGGTTGTTCTAGTGGTGTTATGGAAGGACCAATCATAAGCCATCCTACTTCACATGAAAGTGCCCCCCCAGCCCTGAACCTTAAACCAACAACAACTAGATGAACCCACAAGATCTCTATGAACCCTAGGCCCTAAACCCTCAACCAAGAAACACTTGATGAGCCCTAAACGCTAAGCCCTGCCAACAAAATGCTATGAACCCTAAACCCAAAGCCCTAAGCAATAGCAGGAAAAGTGCTGTGTCCGAAACCCGAACCCTGAGCCGTCTTAAACCCTCCACCCTAGTACAACATTAAAACTCCAAAATGCCCTAACTAGGCAATATATACCTTAAATTACAGTAGGATCCCTAATATGATTTAAGGAATATTCTTAATTAAGGGATATTGGAGTCTCTGGGAACCGTCGTTGTACGTATGACGTATGTACTATTTGGGTACGTGGACCCTTATATTCTTTAAATTTCCCTAAACCCTTATAGACCCTGAAATAAACTCCTTAAAGGAACCCTATTTGGGTACATGGAGCCTTAGTTCTATGAAAGGCGAAGGGCCAGGTGGTGAAGTAGCCGATCAGCTGCGACAAACCTTTCCCAGCGTCCTCCGACTTTCTTTTGAACGGGGTTAACATTTAGGGTTCGTTGAAGGGTTCCTTTGCGGGCTCCTCTAAAGGGTCCTTTGAGGTTTGTATAGGTTGAGGGTTTTAGGGGCTTAGGGTTCAGGGGTTAGGGGTTCCGTTAAAAGGGCGTTCCTTTACGGCTTCCGTTGAAAGGGTTAAGCCGGTTAAAGGGTGTAGGGGTTCAGTCCGACTTTCGTTTGAATGGGGTTTAGGGTTTAGGGGTTCAGGGGTTTCCATTTCCATATAGGGTGTTGCAGGCCTGTGTGAAATTTTGTCGATTTCATAAAAGCCTTTCGGGGGTATCGCGATGTTTCCTTTATAAGGGCAGAATTTGGAAGAGTTTTGAAGGTTAGAGTGGCGGCCCAATTTTCCGGCAAACATTCGAGGAAGATCCTTCCGTGTCGTGCCTTGCTCATGGGTACTGTTCGAGTTGAGCACCCGTTTTGGTGTCCGTCATGTAGGAGTGCTGCACCCCCTAAACCCTAAACCCCTGAACCCTACACCCCTAAACCCCTAAATCCTATACCCTAAACCTTAGAAGGCTAAATCGCACATCGCAAATCGCTAGCGATTTGGACATGCAACCCCCAAATCGCCTTCTAATTGCATGTGGACATGTGCCCAAATCGCACGATTTTGGTTCTATGCTGCGAATAGAAGATCCGAATCGCCCTCTTGAGGGTTCAGGGCTTCGGGGTCTCGGAGTCTTGACTTCTGGGTCGTCTTCTAGGATCCTTCGGTGGATGATGTACATCCTAGGGTTCCCTTTAAAGGGATCTATAACGGTACCTCTAAGGGGTTCCTTTAAGGGATCTATAGGGGGTTGAGGGTTTAGGATACAAATCCTGCATTGCTGCATTACCTTATAAGGACCCTAAACCATGGGAATTATGGTATATTCCTTATTATGGGTCATGCAGGATTTATATCATCAACCATTACTAGATGGGTGATGCGCTCTTTCGGGGATCGACACGGACTCTGTGGAACCACATGCGCACGGTGTTTGTATGTGTGTAATATGTCTCTACTATGACAGACTGGGGTGAAGTAGAATATGATATTATATATATATATATATGTATATGTAAATACATATATACCCTGGGCTTCCAAAGACCCTAGGACCCAGGGTCTTGGGCAAAGACCCCCGATTACCTGTGATTGGCGTGAAAGGCCCCACTTTTCCAGTACATAGAATCGGCAATCGCAGGCCAAAGCCATTGGATCAAATCAAACCAGAGAATCGCAGATCTAAAGGCTCTCATTACAGTCCCAATGAAGACTGCTATCGAAGGTTAGTGAAAGCGAAGCATCCCTGCCATGTTTTCTCGCGATGCGTGGTGCAGCTTTGAAGCGAGCCAACCGTGCGCCAATCATTATGATTACGAGCAAGTGTAAAACTTAAAAGAAGCCCCGAAGCCGATACGAACCCGCAGGTACAAAGAGGAAATGCCAATGCCAGTGCGATTCTACCTCAGGTGGGGGACAACTGCACCTTTTAAGTCTTGGCCTCTTGAGCTTACTCGCTTTGCGGTGCAATAGCAGCTGGGCTCAGCAGTAGGCCGATGATGGATTCATAATCATGGGGATTTCTTAATTAGGCCAACACCGAAAGCTACCACTAGGACTGGGAATTATCCTTATAGGATGCCCCGGACAATCCTTCGAAGATTTGACTGCCCGGCTTTTTTATTTCTCCGCCCTTCGAGCTCACAGCATGCCCAACACGCCGCTCAACACCAAGCGCGTCGAGACCTTGAAGGCCGGGGATCACGTGCTTCAAATTTGCATTCTTGATTGGGGCTTGGCGAAATCTTCTGTGGCTTGCAGGTGTTTTACAATGAACACTTGGAGTATGCGAATATGATGACGAAAAGGCTCGGAAAATCTAGAATACCACCCCCCGTGAATTCTCGATTCCTCCCGGCACAGGTACATGAAGCTGGCAGCCGACTGCGGGATCTCCGAGAAAAGGGTGGAACGAAAGCTGCAGCAGAACAAGGCAGGCCCCCAAAACGAGTGCTTGCGAGAGTTTCGGGATAGACTGATTGCTGCGAGGCTCCTTGCGATTATTCCTTTATCGACATGCCTTCGCAAGGCATCGGTTCTGATATCGTGGGATGCTCATTAAGAAACAGTCGGTTTTGATTTTCAAGCTAGAGTTGCAGTCAACCGAGGCCGAGGACCCCCACGGAAGTGACAATTTTGTCTTTGTCCTGGACTTCTTTGCAACCTTCCTTGACTTCTACCCGACATATCGGGAGATGGTTGTAGACCTGCCATGTTTGTTTCCTCGCCTTGGTTTTAACACTTAAAACTGCCTCTTGTGCCAGGCTGCTTTGGTCCATGCTGCTTCGAACAAGCCCCTCGTGAAGAACTGCAAGCACAAGTATCAAAAGCAGGCATGCATAGGCAATTCGTGGTTTCCATTGAAATTGGCTTCGAACGGTCATTTCTTCTGGAAGGCATGGGCAGAGGAAGAGGCCAAGGTTCAAAGGGAGCTGCTCAGCTATGTTCGTCTTCGGAGTCGAAAGACTTCCAAGACGAGGCCGACGATCGTTCATTAACCGGATGTGTCGCTGTGCGAACAAATCATATCTGAGTTTTTTGCATTAACTTGCCAGGACCAATCAACCAAATATGGCAATTTTGAAGGACATTGTGCTAGAGCACAAGGCCAAAGAGAGGTTGCACACATCTTTTGTTCTGTTTCTAAATACTTTATCCAAAACCTTGGTTACAGGCTCGGAAGAAGCAGGAAGCCGCAGAAGGAGGTGCAGATGCTGCAGATGTCTGCGATGCAGCGGAGATCAGCGAAGAAGAGGAGAAGGAGAATGATCCAGTGCTCTCTGATGCATCCACGCGAAGGATGGGAGAGCATTCCGATGAGGAGGCAAGCTCCGAGGATGAGTCGGAGGAGCAGGAGGGCGGTTCGGGTCCAGCCGCAAAGAAGGGAACAGAGAAGGAGCGGAATGCGCAGGCGGTCCCAGAGGATTCGAAGTCAAAGGCAGAGGAGGAGGCAACCGAAGATGAAGAGGAGGAAGCTGAGGCAGAGACAGAGGAAGAGAAGAAGGATGCAAAGCCAAAGACAAAGGAAGAGGAGGAGGAGAAAGAGGAGTGCATAAAGACAAAATCAGAGGAGGATACCAAGCCAGCGGAAAAAGAGGAGGAAAAGAAGAAACCCACGAAGACAAAGTCGGAGGATTCCAAGCCAAAGGAAATGGAGGAGGAACAGGACAAGAAGAAGAAGGAGCCGACAAAGACAAAGCCAGAGGAGTCCAAGCCAATGGAAATGGAGGAGGGAAAGAAAGAGGAAAAGGAGAAGGAGCCCACAGAGACAAAGCCAGAGGAGTCCAAGCCAAAGGAAATGAAGGAGGGAAAGAAAGAGGAAAAGAAGGAGAAGCGCCGCCCAGAGTCAAAGTCAGGGGAGGAGGAAAAGGAGGAGGAAAAGAAGGAGAAGCGCCGCCCAAAGTCAAAGTCAGAGGAACCGAAGCCAAAGGAAATGGAGGAGCAAAAGAATGAGGAAAAGAAGGACAAGTGCCGCCCAAAGTCAAAGTCAGAGGAGGAGGAAAAGAAGGAGGAAAAGAAGGAGAAGTGCGGCCCAAAGTCAAAGTCAGAGGAACCAAAGCCAAAGGAATATGACGAGGACAAGGAGGAGCCAAAGACAGAGCCAGAGGAGTCGAAGCCAGAGGCAATGAAGAAGATCTCAGAAGAGAAGAGGAGGAAGGAAAAATCGAAAGAGTCTGAAGAACAGGATCCGATAAAGAAGGCAAACGAGGAGGAGAAGCCAAAGAGATCCAAAAAGACGAAGGCCAGGGAGCACCCAGAGGAACAGGAGGAGGAGAAGAAAGCCCGGAAGACAAAGGCAGAGGATTCGAAGACAAAGGCAAAGGAGGAGGCAGAGCCCACCGGAGTGAGAAACAGGAAGTCACAAGCAGAGGCAAGTGGTTCAAAGGAGATAGAGAAAGGGACGAAGAAGGGCCGTGTCAAGAAAGAAAAGGAGGAAAAGGACCAGCAGGACGAAGAAGCACCAAAGATGAAGAAAAGACGTGCTGAGAGCGAAGGTGGAGAGTGAGAGTCTGAATAAGAATAGGGCCCCTTAAATTCCAGACAACCGGTATCCCAGTACTGTGCAGGAAAGGCAAAGAAACAAGTTGGTGAAAAGTCGTTGCCCCCAGGTGTTTCCAAGGCAGAGTCCAAAGCTTTCGCTGCGGACCGAGAGAAGCAAGATGCCCTGAAAGATGAAAGTGCTAATCAGAAAGCTGTGGGGGCTTTCGGGGCGGAGCTTGCCTGTGGGAGCTTCACTCCTGTTTGGTTATCATTTGGGAGCCTCGCTGCTGTTTGGTAAAGCCTGTTCATATCTGTATTCTGTGCCAGGATCGAAAGCCTTTGGTCGATTTGCCGGCCTCCTATGATTTGTCTGAGCAGGCCGCTATCTTCTTAGCCTGTTTGGAGTCCGCACAAGAGAAGACAAAGCCTGGGGAAGAACCCGAAAGCCTTTTGCAGGCCGTCTGGAGTGCAAATATTTACGTTTGTGAGTTTGTGTCTATGATTGTCTGCTTACCCATCATTCATATTCCGAAAGAGGCCCAGAAAGCTGTTCGCAAGATGCTGAGAGATGCAAAGAAGAAGGATGGTGCAAAGACAACAGAGGCTGATGATGAAAAGGAGGAGAAGAAAGCAGATGATGAGAGTTCAGAGGATCTGAACTTGGCAAAACCCAAAGCAAAAGCAAAAGGGAAGGCAAAAGCCAAAGGAAAGGCCAAGGGCAAGGCCAAAGCAAAGGCCGCAGACAAAATGGAGCCAGAGGTGGATGATGACCAGCTCAGGGCGTTCTTCGATGATGATGAGGGTTTCCACGAAATGACCCGAAGCCCCAGCAAGGACCCCAAGCCTCCACCCAAAGGTCGTGGTAGGAAGCGAGCTGTTTCTAGCGAAGAGGACGAAGACAGTGAGAAAGCCCCCCCTGCTAAGAAGACCAAAGCCAAAGCCTCGAAGCCATCAGAGGATGGTTCAAGCTCCGATGAAGAGAGTGAAAACATGGAGGGCGACTCTGAAGACGTCTCCCATGATTCCCCAAAGGACCTGGCCTGTGTGTTGGTTTGGTTCTCACACATGCAATGTATCATGTTGCCCCGATCTAAACACCACAGATTTGCATCCTGTCAGGAAGACGACGACTTGCCGATCCTTTCGCCCCGCAGCGGGAATCCCAAAAAGACAAAGAAGGAGGACGGCAAGAAGAAGGTCTTGAGCGAGGCTCGATTCTGCACACCAAGATTTCTGTTTGCAGTATCCCCCTAGACCCCGAGCCACAAACCCTGGATGCCAAAACTATGAATCTGCTGGGCTGTTCCGATGAGACTTTAATTTCACATGGCAGGAAATGAAGAAGCGCAATCTGGTGCAAGTTGCCATGCTGAAGCGAGCCGTGCGACAGTTTGTGCACCCAAGTTGGGCTGTGATCGAACAGGCTGGGGGCTGGACAATGCGGAAGCCCAAGAAGTCGCATGCTCCGGACGCCTCGAGTATCCAGGTGTTGCTGACAGGCCGGTTCTATGTGTACCAGGCATCTGAAAAAAGGATGAACAAGGTGAACGAGGTGCACAACATGAACTTCAAGGCTGGTTGATCGTATTATATGATTGCACCATGCTACCTAGAACCCTGCTTCAGATCAACATCTGCAGTGGGGTGACCCTGCACTGGAACAACAATATCGTGGGCACGCCTGCTGCCTGGTCTCTGTGTTGGAGCTTGAAATACTCATACTCTGACCCCTGCTGTCTTGAGGTACAGGACAGCTCGAATGATAGCTGGATGGATCCCCATCGAGGAGTGACCATACCGTTCTGAGCTCTGAGATGAGCACAGAAGCCGACGGCGTTTTGCAGACAGCCTTGACGTGGTTGCCTTGAAAGCCCGATGCCAAAACATGTGACTCTGTAGATGCCTGCTTGGATGCATGCTCGTGTATCGACGTGTTTCGTAAGTCATGAGCCAAAGCTTCTGCTGTAACATGGCTCGTTCCAGTGCCTTTGGGCTTCTTGTCTAGATCGAGCAGCAGCAGGGGCCCCGAGGCATGAGGTCAGATCGATGGCAGAGCTCGCCCCTGGCCCTCTCTCCCTCGACATCCATGCTTTTGCGGCTGATGGGGGTGCCAGTGCTTCTGCTTGGGTCTCAGCTTATCAAAGGACATATTCCCAAAGCCCAAAGCTCCAAGCTGCAAATCCATATTATCCTGCTCAATAAGAAAGCAGTAGAAGCCTGAACCCACTCCCAACAGCGAAATCCTAAAACTTCACCCGGATTTGCTAATCTACAACATTTTAACATCCTGTAATCCAAACCCAGACAATAGCGCAAGCAGTTGAGATTCCCCAAGCTTAAGGCTAGAGAACAGTAGCTCTGCCAGCCCTTCATAATTGCTAAATGTCTCAGGATACATTGCTGCGACTTTATCGCACAGATCACTCCGCCCGAGTCGCCTCTTGGAAAGAGAGCCAGCGACTCGGATCCACGCATGTACCTCTTGATTTTTTCGGTTGAGAACAGACGTGGCTTTGCAAGGATTTGAAGCTCCTCGATTTATTTTCTGGACAAGGAAATCTATATCGGGAATTCTGCTCGTGCCTTTGATGTTTCTTTGCCAGACTTCTTGTAAACAAGTTAACACGCTAGCTTTTTGCCGAGGCTCCAATCACCAAAGAAGGCCAGGATCAATTCGTGCTTGTGTGCTGTCCAGCTAGGGAGTTTTGCCTTCTGCCCAGTGCCTACTTTGATATCGCGGCCCGGCCCGATCACAATGATCTACTGAGTGTGCCTGCTAGGCTGCAAGCAGATTGAAGAGCCTCATTAGATGCCCGGTTCAACCAACAAGCCTCAAGCTCCCTTTGCTCAATGCCAAGCTTCCTAAAGATCCTAAATTTAAAGACCCGAAGCCCTCGAAATCCTAAGCCGTAAAAAAAACCTAAAGATCCCAAAGACGCAAAACCCCAAAGACCCCGAGCCCTGAAAGCCCTTTCAGCCCAGGAAAGGATATCTGTATGCGATACGTCTTGTTCTACGACTGGAAGCAGACTCATTGATATCTGCTGGACTTCCATGTACTTCCTTCGTATGGATGAATTCAGGAACTCATGGCCGGACAAGTGATCGACCTTTGGGCAACTGCTTTCATAAGTATGTGCGGGAAGCGAACGTGTCTATTGACGCGCAATTGTTTCTGTTCTGTGCATGCTAGGATATTGTGCCCAGCCTCAGCACTCAGGCTGACGACCCGAACAGTCTTGTTGCTCCTTTTGGCGACAGCTAGATCTGTGTACTGGCTGTTGGAACAGCCCCGCTCGTCAAAGCTTCCCTTGCACCCGGACTGGGTGTACTTGATCCAGCAGATGCAAGCTTTGGGTCTCCAGTATCGGAGACAAGCTTTGCCGCAGCCCCAGTGACTTTTCTTATACTTCCATTTCCGGGCAATACTGTGTCTTAACCTATGTAATAGCAAAGGCGGCTTGTTTCTTGTGAAAGGTAGAAAGAGTACAATGTGCTACTAGCTTGTAAATAACATAACACAGAATGCTTGCTCACGGGTTTGGGGTACTTTGCTGCTTCAACCAAATGCTTGGGGCCACATGTTCTGTCGAAGTGAAGGGTTTAAGTGTCTTGGTGATTTGGTGGTATGTGTTTGGGGTGCTTGTCACTTGGAACCAGGGTTTACGGGGCTTCGTGGGTTATGGAGCTTGGTGCTTTAAGTTTATTATAGGCTGTTGTCACTGTTGTCTGGAACTTAGGCCTTAGAGGTTTACGGCTTCGGAGGGTTAGGTGTTCGGTGTCTCAGGGTAGAGTTTTCGGGGTGATATTGTGGCTTGGAGCTTTGAGGTTTAGGGCTTAGATTCGCAGCTTAGGGCTTTGGCATTAAGGTCAAATCTTCGGTGTAACTTAAACTTAGCGATCATCTAGAGACACGAGCAAGAAGGCCCGAGGCGAACCCAAGCCACCCATTCAAAGCAGCTCCAAAGTACGCAGGACTCCCAACCACATGTACATACATTTCAAGCCACCACCTGCTAGTGGAGTTCTCCGAAAGCAATGAACCCAATGTTTTCATAATACCCTAAACCCTGCTTTAAACCCCAACAATGGAAACCCCCTAAACTTCCTAAACCTCACTGCTGCCCAGTTGGATGGGAACATGGGGCCACTTTGCGCCGAAGGCCAGTGTCGCACTGTCCACAGTGCCAAGACCTGAGAAGATGCACATCATTTCTCAGAACTCTGTTATAAGCTAGCTTAAATCAGACGTGATGTGCCACGAGGCCATGGACAAAGAGATTGTATCGAAAGCTGACCAAGAAACGACGCAAAGCTCTACATCTTTCTTCTTTGGGAATGGTGTTACGAGTCAAGAACAAATTTGGCGAGGAAAAGGTGTAGCTGCCTCGGCTCTATCATCCCACATACTTTCATTGAGTCTCTGGCATCCATTCTGCAGCAGAAGATCTTGGATTCCCCTGATGTTCCTCCAATCAGACTGCGGGCTCAGGTATGGATCCAACAAGCTGAAGGTCAGTCAAGTTTATCCGCGTGGCTACGCAAAGAAGATCTGCCAGGAGCACACTGCATTCAAGGAACGGCAGGGCTTGCAAGTTCGTCGGTCGGACTAGCTAGAGATCTCTACACGTATGTATGCAGGCCACCCACAAAATGCATCTTCGAGCACAGCTGGCAAGTACTGTGTGGAAAGCTAGGACAATGCTGCAGGCAGCATCTTTGCATACGCATGCGTTCTGGTTGCTCTGGACCGATCACTGCTTGCCTGGCAGGCTGGTCGCTCGGGCCACGATTGGTCTGGATCGGACCTGGCTGAGCTTAGGCAGTTTCTCTTGGAAAGAGTAAAGGATGGCTCTTTCAAGCCAAAGTTCGACAAGGGGCTCGAGCATTAGTCGGCTTGTTCCAAGTTGATCCCATGTAGCAGCCTGAGTCCTAATATGAATGCGACCTGAACACCAATCGCTTCCTAGCGACACAGATACGGCAACCACTAGACTCATTAGATCCATATCGACCAATCTTGCTGGAAAGGTGTACTTTGGGACAGGACTTAGGCTTCGGCTACGGGGATTGCTGCGCTTTGTAGGTGGTTTCGTGACTTGACACGACTTCAGGCGGAACCTGCAAAAACCCATCAGCGTGAAGTAGCGTGAAATCTCCGTGAAAGGCCCCCGATCACCGTGAGAAGACCCCCAATCCCCGTGAACTTAGCGTGAATCCTGGCACCTCCACAACCCTATGTTATAGAGCCGTCATTTTGTTCACTTTGGGTGTTTCTAGCACTGGGTCAAGCTCCTGCGGACTACTTTACTACGTAGCCGTTTGAGCTTGAAGGTTACAGTGGCAGTGCTGCCTTCCAGGAAGGCCAATGCCAGCAGAAAAAAGGGTACTGCAGGAGGCCATTGCCAAGGCTAAATGCCGGGAGGCGAAAGTTAGGAAGCTCATGGGTGCCTCAGAGCCTCCACCGAAGATTCAGCTTCAGCCTTACCATGGTGTCATATTCCCAAACACCGATTCAATCCCACGGCAGAAGAGTCGCATTTGTCGCAAGGTCTGGCAAAGGTGTATGTTGGGGCCTTGGGTTGTGTTAAGGTTTCAAACCCAAAGATCCTTGTCTGGCCCAGGTCGAAACCCGGACACCGAGGAAACTCAGCCTTGGGACCTTCCCGAGCAGGCTGGCCTTCATCTGCTTCGAAGTCCTCCAGCACTGCCTGCGTAGGGAAGACTGCACATGTGCAAGAATCTAGCTATGTGTTTTTTTATCGCAAAGCCGCTCGTGTCAGGAGAACAAGACCACGAAAGACCCAAGACTGGAGGAGGCCCAGACGCCGACAGGCACAACCGGGAAAGGTATGGGCCATCAGCAGAAAAGCAAGGAGCTGCCCTCAGTGCCTAGTAACGAAGCCCCCAAAGAGAATCCAGAAGGAGCCCCAACGCAACTTCCGCAAGATGATCCTATCAAGGAGCCTGCAGGTGATGCCCTCCAGGAAACCCAGAAGGATCATGCGAGCCCTGAACACAAGGGCACAGCTGAAGGTGCCAATGAGTGGCCGAGTTGGCCTGAATCTTGGACGACTCCAGGGACTTGGCAGTCTTGGGGCGAGTGGGGTTGGAATGATTATTCCTGGGGCGCTGGTTGGTATGGCAGTGATTGGAAGCAAGATTCCTGGGATTCGTTGCCCAAGGAACACCTGCAGTGGCGGAATCGCACAGGGAGCTTAGAATCGTCTTCTGATGCGGGGACACCTTATGGTAGACAATGGTCTAACAACTCTGTGGGAACCCCGAACTACAAGAGATCGGGCAGCTTGGACTCCGAGCTGGCAGCTGCATTTTCCAGGCTTGATACAGTGGACAAGCTTGGCGACAAGGACTTGCCAAGCGTCGCCAAGTCCCTGGATCACACTTTTGCCGATGCTGCTGCTGCTGAAACACCAGACAAGAAGAAGAACCCAATCCCGACCCCGACAACGGCCACGCCACAGAGCTCTCCTCCATCTTCCCAGCAGAGCACCCCGAGTTCTGAGAAGACGGAGAAGGAAAGCCCGGACAAAGCGCCTGATGCCACGAAGGCCGCCCAGACAAAGAGCCAGCTAGACCACAACCCCGACACCAGCAAAGACAAGCCAACCGCGGAGGGAGAGAAGAGTGAGACGACAGCGAAGGAAGAGGAAGAGTGCAAGGCTGCCAGAAAGGCGGCCGAACAAAAAGAGAAGAAGAAAAAAGCTCACGCGAGATACATGCGGTATTGGAGGTCCGTGCATGGCAGGGTCCCCAGATTCTACATCATATGTGGTAAATGAGATGCTGTGTGCTAAATAAGAGTGTACCGTCGCACTAGTCTTTCTTACTCGCAACCGAACTAAGAATGCAAGACGACACCGCCAGAAATCCGAAAGATGGGTGCAGGTGCCAAAGGGGGCTACTTGGTTTGCATGACAGTTGTCCCTGGAAATCCCAGCCTCTCCAGAACCAGGGTTTTGGGCTCGCAGAGGTTGACACCTCAGGAAACATGTTGGATGAGGTTTTACTTGATTCTGCACCATGTCAGCTCCTGTTTCCTTGAAACAGTGTTTAGCTGCTAGTGATCTACACATGGGCATGCAAGCTCTCGCCCTGCTGCTGAGATTCCACAAAGAACAGTGTGCTGTTCGAAGCGTGGCTTAACTGTGGTGGAGACTGGAAAGAAAGCCAGCTCTATATCAATTGCAAAACCAAGAACACCCAGAAAAGGAAGGGTGTCCGAAGATGGATGCTTCGCAGTGAGATCGAGGCCAAGTTCGGTGCCGAGAATGCAGAATCAATCATACTCAGGAAACTGAGTGACGAGCACCTCTGTGCGACCGAGGTCAAGAAGCATCCCGACTTGCCAGACAGCATTCATATGATGCAGTTCCTCATCTTCGATTCTGAGGTCGAGATCGATCAGGAAGAGGAGGTTATGGAGATGCTTTACAAGCTTGCAGAGGGTGATGATTCCGATAGTGGCTCAATGTCGTCGGATAGCAGTAGCGATGGCAAAAAAAAGAAAGATAAGAAATGCAAAAAAGAGAAGAAGGAGCGGAAAGAGAAGAAAGTGAAGAAGGCATAGACAGGGACTTCACCCCTGAACCGTCACGTGAGTAAGTTGAACCCAGTATGTAAGTTGAACCCAGTATGTATTTTATGCTTGTCCTAGAAACTTCATGTACTAGTACTAATAGCAACCAGGAACCGAGATATGATTTCTGCAAGGAGAAGAAGCGAGGCAAGAAGAACAAGAAGGGCAAAAACAAGCCCCAGACTGCAGATGAATCCGCCCAGAAAGAACTGAAGCAAGCTGTTTCCAAAGCGAAGTCTGCCATACGCTAAGCCCGTACCATTGAGCCGAGGACATTTCTTTATGTCGTAGGGGTCTTCCATGCGTGGCCGCACCTCAGGCGATCACAAAGGCTGGAAAGAAGATCCAAGACAAGGTTGGTCTGGATACAATGAGCGCCAAGATGCTCAGGGCTGAGCTTCTCACAGTTGAGGGCTTAGGGTCATTACAGGTTGAATGGGTCGGGTGTATCCAAACCAAACATGAAACTGTTTCTTCCTGATGACCATCTCCCCAGCTCTCTTGATCTGACTCCAAGGGCCCAGCATCTTCGAACTGCCGCCGAAAACGATCTGAAGGCACAGCCTGGGAAGTCATAGGGGTTTTTAGGGCAGTATGGTTCCAAGCAGTCGAAATGCAGGGTGGAATACGTGGCATACGGGCTTGTGTCCAGGATCTTGGGATTGCTCTTTGGTTCTTTCGATGAGCTTCGTTTTCGCTTTTGGACTTTGGGTTTTGCTGGGGGATGTATGAGCCAACTCCATGTTCATAAGCTATTACTGCCCCCATCCTCTAACTCCAGCCCGAAGCCCTCTCAATGACAAACTGAAGCTTTCAAGCCCAAGTCCTGAAGCAAATCAAGGCCGTCTCAATAGGAAGTGCACCACTGACCCGTGCATATCTGATGCCGTGGCTTCCACATCGAAAAATATTGATTGTAGTCTTATGACAATTGCACTCTCATTCCATCTAGTTGCACTGTGCAATCCATTATCTCTCCCATGATGTCCTCCTAAGGCCTAATATGTTCCTAATGCTGTCATGCCCGGACGCAGTAAACCTATTATGATGTTCGGAGCCTCTGACGCTTGGCCGCCGAGCCCTTAATTTTAGGCTGTGCCCTAACCCTCCCAAGATACCGAGATACCCAGGTACACCCTAATCCGACAATCAAGGAAGCCCGGGAAGCCTCAACCTGTGTTGCACGCTAAGCCTCGCATTCTTCCTTGGCAGTTAGAATCCTAGTCTCGAGAACCCGAAATCGTCCCAAACCCCGAACCGCAGGATGCAGAGCAGAATGTGAAGCAGTCGCGGACCGAGCTCCAGTCCGCTCTCGACAACAAGGCAGGATCGACCCTACGACATATGTTGCCCCAATCTAAACAACCTATGCTTCAAAGTATCAATAGCGACTGAGGAATGCTTGGAGACCTTGCAGCGCCTGACCACGAGACCACGACCCTGAACACGTCAATCAGTGGGTTCGACTCAGCTGCTACTGTAATCAAAGGCCAGTCCAAGCCAAAGGCTAAGGCTAAGGCCGAGAAGTCAAAGTGACGACAGAGCATCACCGGAAGGCTCCATGCATCGTATGTAGCAAGCAGTGTAGCATGGCAGCTAATGGAATGTAGATACCTCTGAGGGCTTGGGCTTTAGACTGGTGCTTTCTGCTCCCAAATAACGTACACAAACTCTCAAGCGTGGGATCCTTCCGGATTCCTGATGCGATGCTAGTTTTGATGACTGATCTAGAAGTGAGCAGGGGCATGCTTGCGACACATCTGTTTGAAGCTTTCGAGTAGTGAATGGAACAAGCGAGGCATCCATCTCTGATTTGGCAGCGGGAAGACCCCGCTTTAAAAGCAGAGTTGCAATCCACAGGGCGCTTTGTGGTGCACATGCTGCATCCTCGTGCTGTGATTGGGGACTTCTTTTCCCTAGTTCTGGAAGGGGAGCAGGGTTTCACAGCGGCGATGCAGTTGTTGCGACTGTGCTACAAAACAGACTTCGCGAGAAGTGTCGATCCAAGGCTCACGCCCTAAATCTGCATCTCTTAATGATGCTGTTTCCGTGCAGGTGACGAAGATGAGAATCGTGGAAATAGTGGCACAGTGCAGGAGCTGCTGGAGAGGATCGGTGACCGAGAACCTCGCCAGCAAATTTTCCATTGACACTTTCAGATTCGGTGGGGGAAAACAGTGTGCTTACGTGATATGTAGGTGTGTGTGTGTGTGTTTTTTTTTACTCTGTGCCTGCAGGGAGAAAGTGCTCGGATGGCTATGAGCAGTGCCAAGAATACCGCAGCAGCTGCTTGTCCTGAATTCGTAAATTGAGTTTCCTTCTGTGAAGATAGGTCACATCCGTCCATTCAACGTTGGAGCTTCTTTTGCATGTTTGCACAATCATGGAAGCTTCTTTTGCATATTTGTTTTCACAATCATATCAGGAGAGTAAAGGGCAATGCTCCGCAAGAACGAACAAGCTTGCAAGCTTTCAGTGCGAAAAGAACAGTGCCCGGGATTTCTATAAAGTGGTCCCCATCGATCTGGCTGCTCGGCCATAAGTGTGTCTTTGTATTGTGGCTTCTCTATACCGAATCTGGGGGGCTTATTGGGGTTCTCTTATGTTCCCCTTGTGCTTCGCCCGTCAGTGCAGATCTCAGGAACCAAAGATGGTTACAGTCCCTGTGAAAACCGCAGATGAAGACGTCGATGATTCTGAAGATAGTTCTGACATCGAAAACCAAAACAAAAAGCAAGTGACATCGATGGACATTCCAATGCTGGACCCACATGATGTTTTGCACTATGTGCACTCAGTGTTGGATCTCACTGTTGAACCTGAATCTGTTCGCAGCTACTGGCGGCGAGCTGCTGAAGCCGGTGTGGGCTGGGCAACCAATCAGCCTGATCATGATTGTATTCCTGTAGGGATTTATGCAGACGAAACAAAGTATGGGACGCACGAATCTCAAGAGAAAATCCTGGCAGTATTTATGAATTTGGTCTTGTTCCGACCAAAGAATATCCGGCTCAGCCGCTTCTTGATTTGCACAATCCGCTCCAAGTACTTGCTACCAGGAACAGAGACCCTGTATCCAATCATGCGCAGGATCGTTTGGTCTATGGGGTGGGCAAGCAAGGGTGTGTTCCCGACGATAGGCTTTATGGGCAGTGTGCTATCTACCAAAGATCAAAAAAATCCTGGCAAGAGTTTGGGTGCAAAGTTTTTGGCAACGGAACTTCGCGGTGATCTGGCTTGGCACAAGTTGGTGTGGGGCTTCGAAGATGGTTGGTCGTCGACCAAAGTTTGTTTTTTTTGCGAAGCTACGGGCACTGGTCGCAGAAAAGATCTGTTCTACGAACACACTGGTGACCAAGCTTTGTGGCGAACGACAATATACCGTGACACTTTGGAATGGATGATGGCGAAGCTAAACCTCAACAAGCTTTGATTCTTGACCAACAGCAGAACTGTCACAACTGGGTTTCTTTTTCCAGGTCCTAGATATCATGAGGTAAGGCTCTGTGTCCAAATGTTGTGTCTAGGTCCTCTGCTCTTGCTTCCCAACTTCAGCATCGATACTATTCGTACATGTTCGATGCACAATGTCAACTTGGGTTTGCTCTTTACTGCCAACGGCAGCTCCTTGTTTCTTGACACGCAGGTACAAACTTTAGACATGGTGTGACTTTAGAAAATAAGATGAAATTCGAATGAACTTGCGAGACGAACCGAGGTACACACTGGCAAAGTCAGGCTGGTATGGGGACCCTGCTCGCGACCTCGGCGTTCTGTTCGCAAGGGCGCATGCTGACTTCAAGCGTTGGGCAAAGGAAAGAAAGATTCATTCTTACCAGCGGAATTTCCGATATGGTTTGGAGTCTTTGCAGAACCAGCTGTTTCGGAAGTAGTTGTCGTCATAGTACTATGTAAGGGTTCTAAATCTTGCTGGTTGATTTTAGCCTAACTTCTCCTTTGCTAAGGTTATGAAAAAAGCTGCTGGGGATCTGAGATATCCTTCGATGAGTTGCAAAGCGTTCAACGGCCGCATTGTGCTCGAGTACTTGGCAGAAGTATCAAGGTTGGCTTCGACATGTACCCCTGCCAGGGGTCCTGGGCGAAAGTTTGGGCATTGGCTGGAGGGGAAGGTCCAAAGCAATGCTGCTACTTGGCCAAACGATCCGAAGATTCCATTGCAAGCCGTTGCGATGAAACTCAGAGACAAGTACAAGTTTCCGTGGTAGGTCTTGTTCGCATTTAACGCAGTCAAGTCGTCTTCTCCATTATTTTAGCTAGATTCCAAGGACGGCGATGGCACGATGGTTCGGTTTGACCGAGAGGGCTTCCAGATTCTTGACGCAGGGGGAAGCCGCTGCTATTTATTCTGAGGGCATGCGCTTCATCGACACCCATAAGGAGCTCACTCGAATTTCCTGCAGGCCATAACGACCAATATTATGCTAAGTGCGGCTTTCCTTTCTGTGGGTAGATCTCCAAAATCATACTGCCCCTGGAAGGCAAGGCGAGCTCACCTGGGCTATGAAGCCGAAGTTGCACACATTCGAGCACCAGCTGCTGGAGACCAGAAGGACCAGCTGCTTGGATCAAACATTGTCTAGATGGGCAAAAGAAGCATAAGATGGATTGGGTAATTTGGCAGCCAAGGACAAAACACAAGATATCATCATTGTTTTACTGACGAAGACAGCATGAGATGGGTGAAGGGCTTGGCACGCGCGGCAAATCCTGCAAACCAGCTTGGCAAACAACGGAAAGCGCGCTCTCGTCTGTCGAGGAGCCGTTGAAGTCCCAGCCCGCGAGCAGACATCCCGAACCTGTCCCTCCACCTTACCGTCCGGCCTAATCCTGAGTCCACAGTTCCGAACTTGCCCCCCAACCGTGGCAGCCGGTTTCTGCCGGGCGGGTCGCGTGCTCAGTCTGCGCCGCTCTTGTGGCAGCGAGT
Organism: Symbiodinium sp. CCMP2592; assembly: GCA_905221615.1. Lineage (NCBI taxonomy): Eukaryota > Dinophyceae > Suessiales > Symbiodiniaceae > Symbiodinium > Symbiodinium sp. CCMP2592. The sequence goes on along the minus strand of CAJNDT010000502.1, from coordinate 1,072,138 downwards.
GGCTAGGAACCGCAGAATTCGGCGGACCAGCAAGCAAGCAAAGTATTATGTTGGAACCGAAACGGGCCCCATTGGGTTAACGCAGCTGTCGCCCGTTGAAGGCAACGGCTGGGGATTGATAGTTGGAGCCGATGCATGCCCCGGTAAGCCCCAAGCCCTATAAGGAACCTTTCGCGCGTCGAAACGATAGGCCCCAAGTTCGAAAAAAAACCCTGCAAAGCTCTTGGCGCCGTCCTGCCTCGCGGCAGGTAGCGGTCAGTCACACTCGACTGGGCTGGACACCGAAGACTTCCCACTTGCAGCAGTTGAGATGCTGCTGCTGCTGATGCTGTTGCTCTGGGCTGCTTGCTACCCCGTTTCTGCCTGGGCTAAGATGACGTGGTACTGCCATGCAAAACTTGCGTATGCATCTCTGTGTCCTGATCATCACGAACAGCAGCAGTCATGCGAAGCAGTTGTTCTCAAGAACACGACGTCCGCGAAGTAACCTACCAACAGGAACGCTTGTGCGGAGCCAAACCTTCAAATCAAGGATTCTCAACTGAATAAACGTAAGAGCAAAAAGCCCACATAAAGGTTAAAGCCATTCTTTTGCCTTCTGTCCGCTAGTCCAGCGCCCCTATCGGTTGTCACAAGCCTCTCCTGACGTCTTAAAAAGTATAGCAATGCTTTCGCAGCCATCATGTTTCTCTCGAGAGAAAGCTACGCAGAATTTTGACCAAGGCCCCAGCACTGGCGTCCTAGGAATACATCAAAGGTTGGGCAGAACTACGATAGGGAACCCATGCCCAGTACCCTTGTCCAGTCCTCATTCCTGAGAGCCCCCCCCCCCCCAAAATTAGTAAAAGGTTGGTTCTAGGGCTCCCCCCCTACCCCCTATATAGGCCCCTATACTGTTTTTAAACTTGTCTATCTCATTCGTTATCGTTTTTGTTGTATCCTTATAGAAAATCTTTATGTAGTTTTGGGGGTAACTTTTGAATTATTATTATTACATACAACTTATGAAGGTTTATTATCATAAGGTTTTGTCTAAGTTTTATCTCTTACCCTATCCCAATACTTTATGCTATCTTACATCATAATCTTAGGCATTAGTTTCCTTCCTTAGTCGGTTTAAGTCGGGGTATTATGTATAATATTATGTCTAGGTTTCTGTGGTGGCTTTTGTCTACATTTATAATAATATTTTATATCAATATTATTATGAATGCTTGTAGTTCCTTATGTTTTGTTGATGTTTAAATGTTTCATTATGTTGTTTTTGTCTATGTTTATGAACAGAACATTTACAAAAAGAACACTCAATATATTCATTCCTGTATTTCTTTTTACCTTCTTTCAATTCTTCTTTATGCTCTTGATAATAAGTTTTGTTGTATTCACTTATTTTAATTTTGTTTCATTGTCTATACCTCCATCTAGGATTAGCACACTTACTACATTCAATACATTTCGGGTTATACATTTCTAATAACCAGTTTGCACCACACTTACTACAATTTTCAGGAAGTTCTTTTTCCATATATTGAAAAGGGACTATTTCTTTAAATGTGTTTTTTAAGAGTTGTAATAAGTTTCATCTTCTTCTTTAAAGATATTATATAAATAACTCCATAAGGCACCAATATTAAAATAGTTTTCATAAAGACATATTTGTTTTTTAAAATATTGAAAGAAAATTGTGAGCATAATCGTGCTTATTGATAGTTCATATTGGTTCCTATATCTGTAATCACTATGTTTAAAATCATAAGATACTCTAAGATGCTTAATCTCATAGTCTAATAACCAAAATTCTTTATACTTCTCAATCATCCTAACATATTGTGTTTCATTCACGAACTTTTTAAATAATGGCTTATACATAATGCATGATTTATCTATTATGTCTTTCAAATAGTTCTTCTTATCTTTTAAATTTGTTAGTTTCTTATAACCATTGTCAAAATGATTTAATATACAATGTATCTGTTTGTGTTCTATTGTTTCTAACGGTTTAGTTGAGTATTCCTTCTCATACTCATGCATTTTATGACAAAAGTTACAAGTTGTAAAAGACAAGATATTATTAGTAACATTACCATCAAATAAATTAGTTAATATTTCATGTCTTCTACTCTTGTAATTGATACAATATTTACACTTAAAATTGAAGTTGAATGTTTCCATTTTCCCTACTATTCTAGGGCGATTTTTCTTTAAGTAGTTTTTTACCATTTATTTATTAATTAACAATAATTCATGTCGTAAATAACGTTTAGGTAATCCTTCAAGAACATAATATTTATTAAGTTGCATATCGCGTTCAACACTTTTAACTTCATAAGTCTTCTCACTCCATTTTGAACGAGACTCTTTGAAACTGGTATAATTGCCACCGCTTTTTGTATAGATTTTTACAGTATCGCCTTCACTGATATTTGGATAATTTCTTAAATATTTTTCTTTCAATACTGAGTTAGACTTTACTGTTATGTGGTTATCGTCTTTATGTGCTTCATTAGGAACTAAACCAGTCGTTGAGTGAACCATTTGTTTATTATATTTATCTAATACAGGTTTTAACATAATTGTCCAAGCTCCTTGTTTATGAACTTGTAACCTATCACTTATCATCTTCTTTAATGTTCTGATGACACGCTCTGCCACTGACGCGTTTGGGCATGCGATTTCGCCACATACCTTATGCGATTTCGCCACATACCTTATGCGATTTCGCCACATACCTTATGCTATTTCGCCACATACCTTATGCTATTTCGCCACATACCTTATGCTATTTCGCCACATGCCTTATGCTATTTCGCCACATACCTTATGCTATTTCGCCACATGCCTTATGCTATTTCGCCACATACCTTATTTCGCCACATACCTTATGCGATTTCGCCACATACCTTATGCGATTTCGCCACATACCTTATGCGATTTCGCCACATACCTTATGCGATTTCGCCACATGCGTCAGGCAGATTTCCTTGACCGCTTGGAGAGCGGAATAATCGTTCGGACTGTGCTGAGTTGTGAAAAGTTGCAATGTGCGATGCGTCAGCAGGTTTGCGACCAGTTTGCTGTAGTTTGTGCAGTGCTTTGCGCTTTCCCTTAATCCTAAACCCCTAACCCAATAAATAAAAAAAATCAAAGCTTGTAGTATTTAGAAAAATACGGGTTGCTATAAAACTATAGATAAATCCCATACAAAATACGATAAAAATCTTAAAAATAATAATATCATAGACCACGAAAAAATAAATCCAATAATCCCCAACATACCCTATGCACTTTTTTTAGTAAATAAAGAAAAATTTTACTAAAGACACGGCAGGTCAACCTCTTCATCGTCAACTCCCGCTACAATGACTTCAATGCACTGGTGCGCCCTCCTCCGCTTGGTTTTGTGGTTTAGTGTTCAGGGTTTTTCAGGGTTGTTGTGGTTTAGTGTTCAGGGTTGTTGTGGCTTGGTTTAGGTTAGGCGCGTTTGTAAAAAAGGAGCGCACCCGATTATTTTTTATTGTTTTTTCTTTACGTCTTGTCTTTCTTCCCCTTCGTGTTAAAAAGCGCTCCTTTTTTCAATGATTTTATTTTTTGGGGCTGGTTTAGTTATTTGGTTAGCGCCCGCGCCCCAGCCCAGAATAAAAAATATACTTAAAGATATTTTAACATTATATTAATATAATGTTTTTATCAACATTAGAACAAGAAGAAATTATTAATAAATTCTTAAATGTTATTGAAATGAAAACAATTATTAATCATAAAGTTAGTATATGTAAAAACTGTAAGTTTAATCAACAGAACTTGAGCTTATATAAATTAAATATACCTAGTAATATTGTTAAAGATATTTGTAAATATAATTATAAAGAATGTGAAGTATGTAAAACTTTAAAAGAGTTTAAAGAAAATGTTTATGATTACAGTATGGAAGATTTTGAAAATGTGGTTAAAGCAGTTGAAGATAAACAACAATATAGTTTAAACAATTACACAGAACATAAAATAGATAATCAAATATATTATTATATTAAACTAAATCCATTTCCTACATTTGATGAGACATTACGTTATACCAAAAGTGTAATACCAGAATGCAAATTTTATAATATTGATTTCTATAATGAGGTTAAACTATTATATTATAATTTATTTAATGTTGATAAAAAAGTAAAAGAATTTTACAGCAAACAACGAAATAAATTTATAAATGATTATTATGAAAATGTAGATAAAAATAATGATACAAGGAGTAAATTTATTAATTATATAAAAAGTCAAATAGATAAAGTTGAAAGTGCAATTAAAGAGATTTTATCATACATAGACAATAATGAAAAATTTAGTAAACTAAAATTTAAATTGTATTCAAATGAAGCTTTTAAATTTATTAATATGCGAATAGGAGAAAATGATTTTGACGATGATTACACATTTGAACGTTTTATAGATGCTAAATATCCTTATATACCTAAAGAGCAATATATGAAAAAATACGAAAAACAAAAACAATTACGAAAGGAAATGGAAAAATATTTTATGAATAGAGTAGATGACTTTTTAACATAAGACAATAACTATCATATTATATTATAATATGAATGTTAACCGCCAGCCCAGCCGGCACCCCCTAGGCTTAAAGGGTAGCCACCTTAAAGGGTATGGAGAGCCCCAGACCCACCACTGAGATAAAAAACTACTTAAAAGAAAATATACATTATAATAATATGGATATTAATAGACAAAAATCTGTAATGAAATATGTTTTAAATAGTGATGTAGGTAAAATTAAAACAAATAAAGACGGTAAACAATTAAAAAAAGTTATTATAGATGATAAAGAATACCCATATAATCCATCAAAACCTTTTTCAGGAACACTTATAAATAAACTAGAACAAGTAGAAAAAACACAAGGTTACAAACGTTTTAATATACTTGATAAAGCATCTAAGGGGATAGCAGTAAGAAAAGCTTTAAAACGATATTCTATATCAACATTCGGCACAAGAACTAACGTATTTACAGCTTTAAAAGCTTATGCTAACACATATGCTATAACAAACATTCAAAAATTAGGATATGCAGGATTAACTCACATATATTATCAAAAACCTAGGTTAAGAGAATATTTAAATAAAAACAAAAGTATGAAACTATTAGTTGATGTATCCGTTCAGTTTAAGCATTTAGAAGATGAAGATAAGGATTTTGTTGCTAGTATTCGTTCACGCCGTTATAATATATTAAACGAAGAAGACTTAAACAATGCAATAAATAATATGGCATCTGATATAGAAATAAGCGTAGAAAATAAAAATTTTTATAGGTCTGATTTAAAGCTTCATAAAATAAACAAAATAACATTTCATTATGATAAATATGACCCGACAAGAGCGGGTAAATTTATTGAATTACCTAGATGGATTTCTTTAAAGAAGGCTTGTATTAACATTCAAAACAATGATGAATTTTGTTTCAAATATTGTGTTTTATGTAAATTTTTTGAAGTATATAAAAAAGACCATCCTTGTAGAATATGTAAATATAAACCTTTTGAAAATGATAGTATAATTAAATGGGAAGGTGTTAATTTTCCAGCTTCAAATGAGGATATTGATTATTTTGAACAAATAAATAAACAGAAAATTTCAATAAATGTTTATATAGTAGATAATCAAAAAATACGAGTAGATAGAGTTACAAAAATAACCGAACCTATATGTCATGTTAACCTTCTTCGTCTTGATGATGATGAGGGAAGCCATTATGTTTTTATTAAAGACTATTCTAGACTTTTAGGAGGACAAACAAATAAAAAAACAAATAAACAATTTTATTGTCATTATTGTCAAAAGGGATTTACAAAAGAAAACTTATTGCATAATCATCTTACTAAAGGTTGTATGGCTAACGAGGTTCAAAAAACAGAGATGCCCGAAAATATTGAAAAAATGTTCTTTAAAAACCATTATAAAAAGTTGAGATGTCCATATGTTATTTATGGTGATTTTGAATGTTTAACAACCTTATCAAATGAAGGATTAAAGGGAACGTATCAAAATCATAAGCCGTCAGGATTTATGTTAAATGTTGTTAATTCTATCACAGATGAAGTTAAGCCTTATCTATACAGAGGTGAGGATTGTATGAATGTATTTTGCAATAAAATGAATGAAATAAGAGTTGATATTATGGAAAAAATGAATAACCCTTTACCCATGGAAAAATTAACAGATGAAGAAGAAAAACAATTTAGAGAATGTAAAAAGTGTCATATTTGTGGAGGTTCATTTAATGATACAAAAGATAAACAGAAAGTTAAAGACCACTGTCATTTTACAGGTAAATATAGAGGTTGTGCTCATAACAAATGTAATTTAGATTTTTCTTTTAGATACTTTAAAATACCCGTATTCTTCCATAACCTTAAAAATTATGATGCTCATTTAATAATATCTAATCTTGATAAGTTGAATAGTGAAAAAGCCGATATAAATGTAATCGCGCAGAATAGTGAGAAATTTGTTACCTTTTCAATTAAACAAATTGAATTTAAAGATAGTTTTAGTTTCTTATCTTCATCGTTAGATAAGCTAGTTAAACTAACTAAATATGAGAATAATGAAAAAAGACCTGACTGGACAAAGCATTTTAAATATAGTAAGATGAGTGAATATGTAAAAGATGATTATGATTTAGATTTACTAACGGATAAGGGTATTTATCCTTATGACTACATGAATGACTTTAACAAGTTCAATGAAACAGAACTACCAAGTAAAAAAGAATTCTTTAGTCAGTTAGTTGAAGAAGATATTACAGATGAAGATTATACAAGGGCAACTCATATATGGAAGCATTTTAACATTAAAAACTTAGGTGAATATCATGACTTGTATTTAAAAACTGATGTGTTGTTATTAACAGATGTTTTTGAAAATTTTAGAACTCAATGTTTAAAAGATTATGATTTAGACCCTGCTCATTATTTTACATTACCTAATTTTGCTTGGGATGCTATGTTATTAAAAACTAGTATAACTTTAGATTTAATATATAATGAGGATATGTATAAAATGGTTGAGCGAGGACTTCGTGGTGGTATGTGCCAAGTATCTAATAGAAAAGCAGAAGCCAATAATAAATATATGAATGAATTATATGATGAAAATAAACCTTCTTCATACATAAATTATCTTGATGCAAATAACTTATATGGTTTAGCAATGTGTCAAAAATTACCATATAAAGACCTTGAATTCATTGATTATAAAATGGAACTTAATGATATAATGGAATATGAAGACTTAGGAGTAGGTTATATTATGGATGTTGACTTAGAGTATCCTGATAACATACATGATTATCATAGTGACTACCCGCTAGCCCCTGAAATTATGAATGTAAGCGCTGATATGTTAAGTGCAACGCAGAAGAAAATATATAAATCATATAACTATAATAAAGAACCAAAAGATGAGAAAACCAAAAAACTTATATTAAATGTTAATGATAAACAGAATTATGTATTAAATATAAAGATATTAAAATATTATTTACAACAAGGAATGAAACTAAAGAAGGTAAATAAAACAATTCGTTTTAAACAAAAAGCATGGTTGAAACCATGGATTGATTTTAACACTGATAAAAGAAAACAAGCAACTAGCGACTTTGAGAAAGATATGTATAAATTAATGAATAATTCTGTATACGGAAAAACGATGGAAAATGTAAGGGAACACATTAACTTTGAATTAGTTGATACGCCCGAACGTTTTCAAAAGATAGTTAATGACCCCTGCTATAAATACAGACACATCATTAATGAAAACTTAGTAGGAGTTGAAAAGATAAAGCACACGGTAAAATTAAACAAACCTATTTATATTGGAATGTCTATTCTTGATTTTTCAAAGCTTCATATGTATAAATTTTACTATGATGTTTTAAAAGAGAAGTATAAAGATAATATTCAGTTAATCTATACAGATACAGACAGCTTCGTCATTCATACTCATACAGATGATATATATGATGATTTTAATACAATAAGTAAGCATATGGATTTTAGCGGTTATGATAAAGAACATAAATGTTATGACCCTATTAATAAGAAGGCGCTTGGAAAGTATAAAGATGAATTAGATGGTAAAATTATTACACATTTTATAGGATTGAAGCCTAAAAGTTATGCCTTTAAAGTGTATAATACAGACAAAGAAGAAAAGAAATCAAAAGGCATTGTTAGACATAAAGTGAAAAAGGAATTAACATTCAGTAAGTATTTAGAAACACTAAATAATAATGAATGTGATACTGTAACCTTTAACAGCATACGAAGCAAACAACATCAGATATTTTCCATAAAACAGACAAAACAAGCTTTGTCATCATATTGTAATAAAAGGTATTACTTGGATAGTATTAACAGTCTTCCATATGGTCACTATAAAATACATAAAGAAAAGATAGAATAAGATATATAGGGATATGAAAAAATATAATAATGGTAAGATTTACAAAATCACAGACATAGGATATAACAAATGTTATATAGGTAGCACCTGTGAAGAGTTAAGTCAAAGATTTGCAAGGCATCGTTACAATTATAGAAACTCAAAAGAATGGAATACGAATACTAACTGTAATAAGTTATTTGATGAGTTCGGTATTGAAAATTGTAAAATAGAACTTATTGAAAATGTTACATGTAATAACAGAGAGGAGCTATTAAAAAGGGAAGGACATCATATTAAAAATACTAAATGTATAAATAGATGTGTAGCTGGTAGAACATATAATGAATGGAAGGAAGATAACAAAGAACACTACAAAGAAATGAGGAAATTATATTCTGAAAACAACAAAGAACATATTTGTCAAAAATCTTCTGAACACTACAGCAAAAACAAAATTAAAATATGTGAGGAAAGAAAGAATAAAATTGAATGTGAGTGTGGTTCATCATTCAGAAAATGTGACCTAAGGAGGCACGAACGAACAAAGAAACACCAAGACTTCATAAAAGATATTTAAAGGATTAATTTTAATAGAAATACTATTAAAATAAATCAAAAATATTTGTCGTTTTCTTTCTTTATCTTATAATACTCAAGAGTGCTACTTTTAGGATATAAGATTTCATTATTGTTCAACTTAGCTAGATAAGTATTTCTTTTATTTTGATAAGAAACATCTTTATCCGGTGATGGTTTATTATATATTTTTGTTTTTTCTATTAATCTATCTTCTATCTCTCCTAATTTATGAAAAATTTGTTGCATTCCTTCTACAAGTTCTTCTCTTAAACATACCATATTCAAATCTACTTTTTGTTCCATATAAAAGTTTTAGATTAAAATTTTTATATTAAAATTTTTATATATTATTTTTAATTTTCAAATTTTTAAATCTTTTGTCAGTATCTCTTATGGATGCTTCTATCGTTGGTTTATTCCATAATATATTTTTTGCCCACATTCCAGCAGTTTCATAATCCTTCCAGTCTTGATTAACTTTATGTCTCGCTATATATCTTTCTTTTCTTTCTTCATCCTTATGTTTTGTAAAATCGCTGTAACCTTTAGCTCCAAATGAAACAGTTTTGGTCTTTCCTTCTTTATTAGTTATCACCGCATCATATTTTTTACCTTTAGAACTAGATTTTTGTATAACAACTTCAGGCATATTATTAATATTCAGAAAAAAATATTAATAATATATTATTTAAACTTGCTACTATAGGGGTTCATCTTCTCCAAAAAGCATAACAAACGAATTCTTTAATTCGTGTTGTAATTTCTTACTCTGTTCTACACGTATGGCATTTGTAAGTTTTTACAACAATTTAGAATTATTAAGGGGCACGGTCAGGGGGAATTTTTAGGATGATATTACTCATAATATTATCAATAAAAAATAGAAATTAATTTCTAAATGTTTATAATGAGTGATATACCAATTATAAAGCCTATAAACATACCCGAATATAAATATAAACAGAGTAAATATGACATGGTTCCTAATCTTCCTTTTCGTTCTATAATTGTTGCATCGTCAACAGGTGGAAAGACTGTTCTTATTCAAAATTTACTTTTAAATGTTTATCGTGGCTCGTTTGAACGCGTTTATATTTTCTCACCCAGTGTAAATTCTGACCCAGCATTTTATGATGTTAAGAAATATCAAAAGGAAGTTATGAAAGTGGATGATACAAAAGAAGACCTTTATTTTGAAGGGTTCAATCCTTCCGATTTACAAAAAATATTAGATAGACAAAAGAAGGTTATAGATTTTCAAAAGAACAACAAAGAAAACAGTTTATTTAGTATATGTATTATAATTGATGACCACAGCGATGACCCAAAATTTATTAGATATTCAAATATGTTACATGGTTTATTTACTAGGGGACGACATCAAGCAGTAAGTTGTATTTTATCATTACAAAAGTATTCATCAACGGCTCCAATCATTCGTCTAAATGCAAGTTCACTGTATATATTTAAGCTTAAGAACATGACAGAAGTTAATAGCTTTTTGGAAGAAAATAGTGCACTTGTTGATAAGAAGACTTTGTATGATATGTATCAACAAGCTGTTAATGATGCTCCATATTCATTTTTCTATATTAATATGAATAGTAAAGATATTAACAAGATGTTTTATGTGAGATTTGAAAAGGCTTTTTTGATTGAAGGTGATGAAGAAGATTGATTTTTACTTTTTGCTTTTGGTTTAGCTTTTGCTTTTGCTTTTGGTTTAGGCGATTTCTTACGAGATAATTGTTTTACTTGTTTCTTTAGTTCATCTATTTCTTTAAGGGCATGTTGTAAAGCACTCCATAAAATCGGTGTTGTTTTTGTGTAGTCCATCCGTAAATATCCGTCCTTACCTTCAACAACAATATTTTCCCATTCATCAGTTAATGCTTCCTTCATTTCATTAGCAATAAATCCTATGCATTTTCTTTTTGTATCCTTTTTAATATATGTTTTAGGTTTAATACAATTAATTAAATCTAATGCTTTATTTTGGTCTATTTCAGTAATATTATCCTTTAATCTTTTATCAGAAGTATCTGTTAAAATTCCACTATAATTAATATCTCCAATAATATTTATACCTGATGCATCAACCTTAAAAATGTCCGTGCTTTGTATTTGTAAATAAATCTCTCCATCAAAATCATTATTCCTCATATATATTCGTTCAACATTACCCGCTGTTGTTGTATTAGTAATTTGAAATTTAGTTCCATACATATAAATAATATCATTAACAACTCTGAACTCTGGTGTTCCTGTAAAATTAAAATCAACTTCAAACTCGTTCTCTGCAGTTAATTTTCCTACTACATTTACTGTCTCATTACATGTTGTTGCTTTATTTAATGTTATTCCTGACGAGTTATTTAATTGTATTTGTATCTCACTTGCTAGTGGGTCTGCATTCCTATTTCCTTGTAGTGAAAAGTTCATTTGATTTATTGATATAAAATTAGTTGGGTTACCTGTTGTTGATTGTTGATATATACGGCCACTACTATTAATTAAAACATTATTATTAAATGTTGTAGAAGCTTGAAAACTTGCTGTTCCACCAAAATTAGAATTACCACCTCCTACACTAAATTTATTTCCACCGTTGATAGTTCCTATACCTAAGCCTTCCATATAGCAAGAATTATGAGTATTTAATAATAATAACGATGAGCTGTCATTACTTGTATTAAAAGCACGAATATTAAATGAATTGAATTGAATGTATCCTTGATTGTTTTTTATCCTTACTACATTACTAGCGTCAGTAGTTGCTTTAAAAAATTCTAAGCCATCATTATTAAAAACATTCATTAATGAACCATCCATATTAATATTAGATTTCAACCATAATGGTTTATGTATCATTGCTACACCTGTAGTATTATTACATTCAACATATGTATCAGTATCTCCATCACTTGCTCCACCTAAAACTAGTCGTATTGCATCTTGGTCTGTTCGTAAATCTAATGATGTATTAGATTTTGTAGTATTAACATATCTTTCAATACTTGTATTAGCATCTACTAATTCAATAGGATTACTAACACCACCACCTCCTCCACTTACTCCGGCTATTAATCCATCTACCTCGGTTTTATTATAATATGATGAAGCAATTTGTGTAGAAGTTAAATAATCGGTTGTTAATGTAGAAGTTGTAGCGTATGGAGCTAGTGCTGTTGCATTAATCCAATTATTAGCATCAATTTGAGTTTTTGTATAGTAATCATTATTAAGTTGTGTATTATTTTTATAATTATTAGTTAAATTTGTATTAATAGCATTTATGGCATTAAAATTAACAAGTGCTTTACCATCTACAACGGCGACGGCACTATCTACCTGTGTTTTATTATAAAAGTTTGTATTTAGCTGTGTCGTAGTCTGGAAATTATTAGTTAAATTATTATTAATATCAGTTATTACTAAATCTTGACCTGCATTTAGTGCTATTATTGGAGCTAATTGTGTGTCCAATTGTCCCTGTGTTATTCCTCCTGCTTGAATGTTAATGTTTGATATTTCATTATCTACATATGTTTTAGTTGCGAAATTTTGTTGTATTGATGACGTGCCTGTTTCACTAACTTTAATGAACTCCGTAGCATAAACTACACTTGAACCGTCTAGTGTTATTGCTTGGTTATTACTCATTAATATTATTATTATATAGAAAATAATAATATTAATCATTTTTACTAATGTTTCATTAACTACTTTAATCATAAACTACTGAACTATCTGACCGGATCTCAACAACAGCTTCACTAATCATGTGAACGAATATTTCCTGTATCATTTCATCGGTTGTTAGAGTTTTATAAGGCTTGATTTTTGCAGTCATCAAACTTCCCATCTTTGATGAAATTCCTGTCATATTAGCCTCATTCATTTTTTCAAATGTTATACCTAAGATAAATTTATTCGTTGCATATTGTTCATAAGTAATACTACAAGCATCTTGGTCTGGGTTCATGTAATTTAACATTCTTCTTAAAAAATACATATGTTCTGATAAACTTTGACTTTCAAATTCTGGGTATTTTTTGTTAGCAATTTGTAACTGCCATGAAATATTATAATTCTTATCAGCAAATCCATAACCAGCGTCAGCTCCACTAGCATCAATTCCACGGTCATTAAATCGTGAATTAATCATAGGATTATAGAAATAGTTAAATCGTTTATGAACATAGTTATCTGGTAAATAATAATTATCTTCTTTTCCATTAGCTAAAACTGCTCCTCGTTGTGTTCGGTAGAATGTGATGAAACAACCATTCAATTTACTTGCTGATTTAACAACATTCATATTAATTTCTGTCCCTGACGCGTTGAAAGTTTGCGTTATTGTATGATACATTGGATAAACAATCTTCAATGAACCGCCTTGTAATAAATGACTTGTAATGTTATTATTTACAGCACTGTCTAAGGTTACAACTTCAGCTCTTAAAATAATATTATTAAGTTGCCATTTTGTTGAAGTGTCTCCTTCACTGAAATATGCACCACCCCTATCGCCTCCAATAGTTCCACGACTTTCTGAAGTTACTCCCTTAATTACTGGTTCTTCAGCATCTGATACGATTGTTATTTCAATTTCTAAAGGAGCATAACGAACTGGTAGATAATAATTGCTTTCTAAAAAACCACATTTAAATTGATGCCCTAGTCTAAAATGTTCACCTTTACGAATACCACTAACTGAATGACGAGTATAACGATTAGATATTTTCCCCCATTTATTATGGTCACCATAATCTTTATCACTTGCTCCGGTTGGTAATTCTCCTTCTGTTCTTGTAACACCATTATTAGCGTTATTAACTCTTACAAATTGGTCTAATCCATTAGCATATTTATGTCTCCAGTCGTCGTCCCATCTAGGATTAGCGCTACTTTCAATGTCATCCATATGACGAACTTCATTTGACTTAAAACTGTTATATAATTCACAATGTCTATTGTATTGGTCTATATCTTGAACTAATTGCCCGCCTACTGTGCATCTATAACGATTAAAAAATCCGTGTAATCCTGATAGTGGTCTTAAAAATTGAGCATCTGTATCACCATCGTTTTGAAGATTAGCAAACATACGAATACTTGATAAATCTAAATAAGTTCCGTCTTCACCTGTAATATAAAATCTAACGTTTTTATTTCCCGTGGCACTCGTGTAAATATTGCTACCTGATGGAAAATAATTAACGTGTCGTCTATCTGTTACATATTGGGCTGTTTTAGGTAAACCAAAATCTAACGCGGGGCTCATTACATCATTAGCTTCTGCGACTATGTTATCCATTATTATATATTTTAAACTAGATAATATTTATTTTTTATATTTCTTTTTATTATTAGTTTCTGGAGGTAGTATTTTCTTAACTTTATTTTCTTTATTATTGTGATAAATTATTTCTTGTTTATCTTCAACTATTTCTCTTATACTGTCATAATCTTTTTTATTAATATTTTTGTTAAGTAAATTTGTTAATTTATTTTTGTTTGATGTTAGCATTAACTCTTTATCTGGTCTATATTTTATTTTATTCATTACTATATTATAGATTTATTTATTCCAATTTTGTTGTTGTGTTTGTTGTTGTATAGTTCCCTCATTAGTGTGACTTGATACACCCATAGTATTATCTTCACCTACTTTAAATGTTCCTTGTGTTTTAAAATTATCAAATTTATGTGCTTTAACTGGGTTTGTAGTCCCGCTTTCAATCTTTATAGCATCTCTATCTAAAATACTAATTACATCTCCAGTATTTGAAAAGCGTAAATGATGTGGGTTTTTACCGCCTCTATTACCGAAAGCAACAAATGGGGCATTATAAGTAGTAGTAACATATTTTTGGTTATTACGATTATTTACTTCTTGTAGAACGGATGAACCAAGACTATGTCCAACAAGTCGCGTAACATCTGGATGTTTTTCTAATTCATTAACTACATCTCTATATTTATCAGAAAACTGTAAATTATGAGTGGGTATTAAAAAGATATCACTGAATACATCATTTACTTTAGCCCCTATTCCAGTTTTACCACCAGTTCCTGATATATATAATGTATTACCTGATTTAAACATTCCTGTATTATTAGCGTAAGCTGTTTTTAAACCTTCTACATCATCAATATAATTTTTGTTTTCAACATTAACAACCTCTCTATATTTAGGATTTTGAAGCATTTGTTTATTATTAAAGTGTGCATTAAAATCATCTGCACGGGTTAATAATCTTTTCTTTTTCTTTTCATTATTATCTAAGTGTTCCTTTATAAAATCTTTCACGGGGTTAAATTGTTGATTGTCTCTTAATCTTGCTTGAAAGGATTGTAAAAAATTATCATCAATATTATCTGCTTCTTCGCGTAATCCTCTTAATGCCTGTCCTTCTCTCGTTAACTGATTTGTTGTTCTTCCCGTTCTTGCTAAATTTTGTAGAACTTCTGCAATTCTTAAACCTGCTGTAGCCATTTAATTATATTATAAATTATAAAAAAATCTCAGTATATTAATAATGTTAAGCAATCGTAAATTAACTTATAATAAAGTATATGTTGATAGTCAAAGAAGATTACCACAAAGTGAAAGCAGTAGCGATTTTATAATACAAATGAACGAAAATTTAGAAACACACCCTAACACGGTTATGTATGTAATGGATGAAGTTATACCACAATCTTATTATACAACTCCTGAAGGATTTTTCCAATTTTTATATGTTATAGTTTATAATACTTCAAGCGGGTTAGTTGAAGCGTATTTAACAATTGATTTAAAAAATCAAGTATTTTTTGCTTCTCAGTTAGTAGGTAGAATAGGTAATTTATTAAGTCAACAAGCAGTTAATGCGGGGCTTCCTTCTAATCTTTTTACTGCAAGTTATGACAGTGACCAGAGAAGAATGATATTGAATATTACTAATAATACGTATAGTTTTAAAGTTCCAACTGATAAGGAACTACAAGAACTCGCGATATGGCAAGGTAATAATATTTTAGACCCTATGAGCTTAAATAATATTATAGGTAATTATGAAGAACAAAAACCAACTGCTACAACATGGACTAGCGGGTTGATGAACTTGAACCCATTTAATTCATTATTTATCGTTTGCACTGAGTTAAGCGATTTTCATTATTCCGCCCCTGATGGATATAGTAATAGCATAATTAAAAAAGTGAATATGATGTTTAATGTAGGTGGAGTTACTGTTTCTACAAATGCTCCACTTGTAAATGACTGGATTGATGTTTCCAATAGATCATTAAAGAGATTTAGATTTAGAATTACAGATGCCCGTGGGAAGACCATAAATTTGCATAACGCGCCTGTTTCATTTACTTTATTATTTGTAAATTTATAAGATTTCTATTTTATTTCTATTTATAATAATTATAGAAAAAATATAGAATATATTATATATGTCTGAGGCACCTGAACCAACTATTGAAGAAGAGCCTAAAAACACTATTGAACAAGCAACACAAGAAGCACAACCAATAAATAATGATGTTAAAACAGAAGAGAATATTAAAAATGAAGTTAAGCAAGAAGAGAATGCAAATGAAGAAACAGAGTTTAAAAATAAAACTGATAGGATGAAAAACAAAAAAGTTAATTGTAAAGACTGTGGAGCAAATCTAACATTAAAAACATTAAGATATAGTCATAAATGTAGTAAGCTTGAAGATAAACCGATTACGCCTAAACCTAAAACAAAAACAAAAGTTAAAGCAGTTCCTATTCAATCAATACAAGCACAAAATGAAGTTATACAAGAACCATCCACATCTGTTAAAGAAGTTAAACCAAGGATTATACAAGAACCACAGCAACCAGTTATAATTAGAACACCACAGCAACAAATGATTGATAATTATAATCTTATGTATCAAGACTATTTAAATAAGAAAAAGGAAAAAGTTAAGAATTTATGTTCTAATATGTTTTCAGGAAATTTAAGAACTAAGAAAAGATAAATATTATCTAAATTATAATATAATGTTTTCAAAAAGATTTGCACGAAAATATATGAAAAAACAACACCCAGATGATATGAAGGGTTTCAAGATAAGCACATCAACTAAGCAATATTCACCTTTTGAGATGCACGACACAAGATATTTAGAACACTTGAAACATCATATGAAATTAAGAGAAACACAAGAAGGTAGTGTATTAAAGCGAAATGAATTGTTACAAAGTAACAAGAGAGCTAACTATCAATTAGAAATTGATAGATTAATGAACGAACTGCATAGACCTAATTTACCACATTCAACAATAGAGCATATGGAGAAACGGATTGAAGAATTAAAAAAATTAAAGTTTGTTTAATAATATTATAATCTAAATTAATAATATTATCAAATGACGACAGTATCACAAACAGCACAATTTGAATTAAATAACCCTTACCAGCGCTATGGATTAAAGCGAAGACCAACATTTGAAGAAATTGTTGGTTTAATAAGTGATGACAAAAGGGCATTACAACCATTACCAAACCGTGAGGCTACAAGATTTAGAAATAGTCCACAAGGTAGTTTCTTTGATGGAGCTGATGCTATGGAACTATTAAAAGAACAACAAAACAGAATATTAGACAGACAAATGAGAGAAAATATTATTAGAAGACAAGGAGGAACACATCATTTAAATATGTATCATCATAATTCTTCAAGTTCTTCAACATCAGCATTAGAGACGGCGAGAGAGATAACAGAAGATGAGGCTGATAAGATGGTAACAAGACAGATAGAATTAGAACAGGAAGAGATGATGAGAGAACAAGCATTTAGAGAAAGACAGCAAGAAACATCACAAAGCTTTGGACAAAGGCTTAAAGATAATGCTACAAGTTTTTTATCAGGATTATTACCATCCAGAAGACCACTTAATATTGATATCGGAACTCCTACAAGTATTGGGGATCAAACAGCACTAACAGAAGTAGATTTTACATCACAAGCAGAAGAAACTGACATAATAAGCGCGGAATATAGAGAAGCAATAAATGATTTACCACAAAATCAGAAAACTGTTTTATTTACAAATTCTTTTGATTTCCAGAACATATTGACTAATAATAGCGTAACACCTGAAGACTTAATATTTCAATTATTTTTTAGAGACAAATATACTGATGACATCAAAAACCAAATGGAAAAGCAACCTAATGACATAAATAAAAAATTATTCTTATTAAAAATAATCCAAGGTTTAATTGATGAAAATGAATGGAGTGTTGATTTTGATGCTAGAAGTAGAAAACAAAAAATATTAAGATGGATTGATTATAAAAAATCCAACGTTACTGATAGAAATCAACCTTCAAGTTCTTCATCTGGTATAGGACAAGCTATTGCATCAGGAGCACAAGAAGGAGCGAAAGCAGTAGCGAAAGCTGCTGCTATTAAAGGTGGCGAAATGTTACTTAAAAAAGCATTTGGAACATAAAATCTATATTATAATAATATGAGGAAACATTTAAATCTTACAAAAGAAAAACTACCTAAGAAGATGAGACGGAAAACCGACGATGATGAATTATTTTTGATTGGAACATATAATAATTATTTGAATACACAAGGTTATGATGTTGATGCAACTGCTAATAAAAAGATACAAGTTGATTTTCCAGAAATTGAAGGTATTGAATGGCTATATGATAGTCAGGTAAAAGACTATAAAAATTTATTGAAAAACAAAAGAGATAAAATGACACAGACATTTAGATATATGTTAAGACAAAATGAAAGTATTAAAACACCAGATGAAGAAGTTAAACAGATACAAACAGATGAAAGCGATGACACTATAAAAAGTAATGAGAAAGAACAAGAAGGAGACCGAGAAAAAACTCAAAATAAATCAGTAATGAGGAGAGCTTATGATGCTATGTTTGGAGAAGACGAATTTAAAGAAGAAAGAGAAGAAATGAGAAATAGAAGACAACAGTTTGATAATGATGATGTAGAGCGTGAAGAAACTGTAGAGAAAAAACAGAGTGAACAAAGCGATAATAGTTTACCTATGAATGTTAAGAAGTCTTATGAGCCTTCTGCATCATCCTCATCAAGTTCTAGAAGAAGTTCAAACAGAAGTGTTTTAATGCCACTTGAAGAAGAAGCATTAAGTGATTATATTAATTCTTCGCCTGTTGAAACAGTGCAAAGTTCCGTTCCTAGTGATAGAACTATTGAATATGTAGATGAAGCAACACCGCCTATTAGTGTTGTTAGTTCTCGCAGAAGTCAAGAAACAATAGAATACATTAGAAGCAGAAGTTCCAGAGGAAGCGTAAGGTCAATAAGTAGTTAATTTTCCTTTAAAAAAAACATACTTAAAGAAAACCTAGCATTAATATATAAGATAGTTATGACATGCTTAGTAATGGGCAACGGAAATAAAATAGACATTGATGATGACTTATTTGATGTCTTATGGAACTCAATAGAAGAACCAGAAGAAGAAGAAACCAACAATGAAGAGAAAAGAAAGCGAAATAAAAAGTTATCAAATGATAAGCATAATAAGCTTAATAAAGAACGAGGATATTTTAAAGATTATTATAAAAGCAATGACAGATGTTATGAGTGTGAAAAATGTGGAAGAATGATAAGTAGCGGAACCAATAAATCAAAACATCAAAAAACAAAGAGATGTATAAGAAATTATGAAGATAAGTTAGAAAAAGAACTAATTGATAAAATAGCAAACAAAGTTTTATTATGGAATTGATATTATTTAATTTCTAAATAATATTAATTGATGAGTAAAGAAGCAAAATTATCTGAGTTATATTTTGATATTGAGCGAGGCTTCGGTAGCGCTAAGAGTTTATATGATGATGCAATAAAAGCAGGTATGGTAATCACACAAGAAGAAGTTAAAGAATGGTTAAAAAATCAATCAGTAAAACAAAGAAGCGGTTATAAACAATATAATAGTTTTTCTGCTCCTTTTGCTCGTGCAATTTATTCTGTTGATTTGATGAATATGATTAGTCTAATGAAGGATACAAACACTTATAAAAAAGAATATCCATTATATGGTTTTGTTTGTATTGATAACTTTAGTAAAAAATGTCATGTAGTTCCAATGCAAAATAAAGACGGGCCAACTGTATTAAATGCCTTAAAGGAATGTTTTAAGGTAATGGGTTATCCTCAATCAGTTTATAGTGATGATGAAGGGGCACTTAATGATAAAATATTACAAACATATTTGAAAGATAACGGCATTATACATAATGTCACACTAACACATGCTAACGTAGCCGAGAGAATGATAAGAACATTAAAGAAGATGATAAGTGATAGATTACAAGTTCATAAACAAGGAGCTTGGACAATTATGTTAAAACCTGTATTAGATAAATATAATAAACAAATGGTTCACTCAACGACTGGTTTAGTTCCTAATGAAGCACATAAAGACGATAACCACATAACAGTAAAGTCTAACTCAGTATTGAAAGAAAAATATTTAAGAAATTATCCTAATATCAGTGAAGGCGATACTGTAAAAATCTATACAAAAAGCGGTGGCAATTATACAAGTAGGAAAGAAACAAGGAGCCGGTGGAGCGAACAAACTTATAAAGTTAAAAGTGTTGAACGCGATATGCAACTTAATAAATATTATGTTCTTGAAGGATTACCTAAACGTTATTTACGACATGAATTATTGTTAATTAATAAATAAATGGTAAAAAACTACTTAAAGAAAAAACGCCCTAGAATAGTAGGGAAAATGGAAACATTCAACTTCAATTTTAAGTGTAAATATTGTATCAATTACAAGAGTAGAAGACATGAAATATTAACTAATTTATTTGATGGTAATGTTACTAATAATATCTTGTCTTTTACAACTTGTAACTTTTGTCATAAAATGCATGAGTATGAGAAGGAATACTCAACTAAACCGTTAGAAACAATAGAACACAAACAGATACATTGTATATTAAATCATTTTGACAATGGTTATAAGAAACTAACAAATTTAAAAGATAAGAAGAACTATTTGAAAGACATAATAGATAAATCATGCATTATGTATAAGCCATTATTTAAAAAGTTCGTGAATGAAACACAATATGTTAGGATGATTGAGAAGTATAAAGAATTTTGGTTATTAGACTATGAGATTAAGCATCTTAGAGTATCTTATGATTTTAAACATAGTGATTACAGATATAGGAACCAATATGAACTATCAATAAGCACGATTATGCTCACAATTTTCTTTCAATATTTTAAAAAACAAATATGTCTTTATGAAAACTATTTTAATATTGGTGCCTTATGGAGTTATTTATATAATATCTTTAAAGAAGAAGATGAAACTTATTACAACTCTTAAAAAACACATTTAAAGAAATAGTCCCTTTTCAATATATGGAAAAAGAACTTCCTGAAAATTGTAGTAAGTGTGGTGCAAACTGGTTATTAGAAATGTATAACCCGAAATGTATTGAATGTAGTAAGTGTGCTAATCCTAGATGGAGGTATAGACAATGCAACAAAATTAAAATAAGTGAATACAACAAAACTTATTATCAAGAGCATAAAGAAGAATTGAAAGAAGGTAAAAAGAAATACAGGAATGAATATATTGAGTGTTCTTTTTGTAAATGTTCTGTTCATAAACATAGACAAAAACAACATAATGAAACATTTAAACATCAACAAAACATAAGGAACTACAAGCATTCATAATAATATTGATATAAAATATTATTATAAATGTAGACAAAAGCCACCACAGAAACCTAGACATAATATTATACATAATACCCCGACTTAAACCGACTAAGGAAGGAAACTAATGCCTAAGATTATGATGTAAGATAGCATAAAGTATTGGGATAGGGTAAGAGATAAAACTTAGACAAAACCTTATGATAATAAACCTTCATAAGTTGTATGTAATAATAATAATTCAAAAGTTACCCCCAAAACTACATAAAGATTTTCTATAAGGATACAACAAAAACGATAACGAATGAGATAGACAAGTTTAAAAACAGTATAGGGGCCTATATAGGGGGTAGGGGGGGAGCCCTAGAACCAACCTTTTACTAATTTTTTCCCCCACCCGAAGCCTAACGCCCCAGCACAGCAGAAACGAAGCGCCAATGATGCTCAGGATGCTTTGGGCCCCGGGACTCCCCGCGACATGCGCCAAGCGCGCCAGCTGAAGTTCATGACGTGCGCACGAACGTGGACGACACTGCCCAGCTGATGCTGATGATGCTCGCCTTGCGGGGGCTGGGGGCCGCCCCGCGAGGTGTCCAACATTAGCCAAAAACACTGTAAATAGCGATAAAAACCGTCTATGCTCCCAATGTTGCGCGCAACTTACCGCCAGGGACCTTTACAGGAGCCCAAGAAGCACGCACAACCCCAATGATGCCCACGGGGGCCCCGAAATACTGCAAATCCGGGTGGCTGCCCCAGCACCCCCCCCCACACCCCCCCCTTTATATTCAGGCTAACGCCCCAGCAACTCCCAAGCGCGCAAGGCGCTTTCCGTCATCTTGAACGAGCTGTTATGAATATGAACAGGGCACGTTTTCAGTCGATGAAGTCGAGAAAGAGCACTTTGATGGCCCAGCATTCCGCCCGAAAGAGGGCTGCTCGAGACAACCTTCCGAAGGCGACCAAAAAAGTCGTTCGAACTGCATCACCGCTGGCCCCGCTCCAACAAAGCCCTGAATCATTCCGTTCCGGATAATAGATCAACGGTTGAGGGTGCTTGGATAATGAAAGGTATGGTTATTGCGAAATTAAGAGTCGCAACATAGCAGCAGCAACTGCAAACTGTAGATTCGGAATTGGCAAATCCTTATGAAAACTTGTTTGCCAAAGCAAAGCCCATCTTCAATCTCGATGCCTGCATTGAGAAATGACGGTATTGATCCCGCCAACATTACGAAATAACCGAACCCAAGCACCTTCACGGCCAAACCCCATTCCACACCTAAGCCAGAAACCCTGAGGCCGAAGACTCCGCTCTGCATACCTACAATGCAAATAAGGCCCTATTCAGACCCGAAATCCCACACTTTAGCCTAAACCAGCCGCAAACCTGCAACCTGACCTATTCCAAACCCGACATCCCACACCTTAAGCTAAACCAGCTGCAAACCTGCAACCCAAATAAAGCCCTATTCCAAACCCGAAATCCCACACCTTATCCTACACCAGTTGCAAACCTGGAACCTAAATCAAGCCTTATTCGAAACCCGAAATCCATCCACCTTAGCTAATTAATTTATCCCTGAGGCAGTGAACCCAAAATTGACCACGAATCCTGAACAACTGTCGGGGGCGGGAGGGAGGTGCCTTTCGGTTTTGGGTGTTGTTGAGATGTTTTCTTCACATTTCAGAAATTTCGTGTTTCTTCGGAGGTTTCAGTTTCAGGCAAGAAAGGATGAAGCGTGAGAGGGGGGGGCTGTCTAGAGTGATCGGAGGTCTTTGCGTGAAGACCTTGGTTCCTGGGGTCTTAGGAGGGCTAGGGTATATATATATATATATATATATACACACATCATGAAAATGAACAGTCTCATATTTCAAGACGTCCGATGTCTCCACAGACTCTCGAAGCGATCTCCCTCGGCGGAGGCAACTCCCCTACACCCTAAATCCCCAAAGCCCAAAACGTAAGACACCTACACCCTGGAGCCAACTCCAAACCACCAACTGCAAAAAGTGCTAAGTCTTGACTCCTAAGCCCTAAGGGTCCATGTACCCAGATAGTATATACTTTGGGCCCAATGTACCCACATAGGGAGTGCTTTAAGGCCGAAGTATATACTACAGGGTACATGGACCCTTAGGGAAGGTCAAGACGAAGCCCTCAAACACTATCCCTGAACCTTCACTCCTGTCTGGACCTAAACCCAGAATCTTATAGCCTCGACCCATAAAGACCAAAAGGTATAGATGGGAGTTTCCGAAAATTGGGGGTACCTTATTTTGGGGGCCTATAAGAAGGATCCTACTATTTAGGGTGCTATATGAGGGTCCCCTATTTTCGGAAACTCCCATACGGTCGATGATATAAATCCTGCATGACCCATAATAAGGAATATACCATAATTCCCATAGTTTAGGGTCCATATCATCAACCATATCACCTAAACACCCAGCCCAGAGCCCTAGAACCGAAAATGCACAAGAAGGACAGCCTGGACAATGTCGGAGAGGCCAGTGCCCATCTGGGTGTGTGTTGCTTGCGAGGGTGCTTAGGGTTTAGGGGTTTAGGGTTCGGGGTGTAGGGTTTAGGGATTAGGTTTAGGAAGTTTATTGGGTTTATGTGGGCTTTGTGAGGGCTAGCGGCGTTATACGGGCGTTAGATGAGATGTGGCTTTACACGTCGGGGCTCGAACAGAGGTGTAGGAGGCTTTTCACCGAGTTTTGACCATATGGAGCTGCGTAAGGGTCTTAGATGCAGCTTTATGGGGAGGGGCTCTTAGAAGAAGGGATCTCTATGCCAAGGCTACTCCTATAAGGGTTCATTTTTGGTTCATATCGGGCCTGAGAAATAACAGTGCTTTGGGGTGTAGTGTTCGTAAAGTTATAGCAACGAACCAGTATTCTTAACTATGTCATTTAGGCCTATGCATTGATTGGGGTCCCTCGTTTCTAGCTTCTCATTCTGGAGGAGTGGTGTGCACTCGGTGGAGTTGCAACACCGATCTAGGCGTAGTCGACCAAAAGTGTCCCCAGAGAGCCCAATACCCTTAATTGAGGAATATAGCTTAAATTACGATATGAACCCCATAGTAGTTTAAGGTATATCTTAATGAATCAATGAAGGGGTATTCGGCTCTCTGGGTCTAAACCCTAAACCCTTAACCTTTGTCTGAGCCTAGGGTTTTCGTGGCTCAGGGTTTCAAACCGTGGGGGTGTCGGGCCTTTAGAGGTGTGCACGTTTTTACCAGCCCAGCTTGCAGCTTAGGCTGCACAGGAGGCTGTGGCTAACGGTTGTGGGGTATATGACATTCTCAGTTGTCGTAAAGGAGCCGTGAGGAATATTTTGAGGAATAAGCCAAGGAGTTATGCCCATATCACACACTTCTATGAAGTCTTCCTGCAGTCAAGCATCGCTGCTTGCACTCTCAACCACGGTGTGGCCTTGGGCTGCCGATCTACACTAGGGAACTATAAACCAATAAATTGTATGGCTGCAGCACCGAAGGTTTAGGGTTTAGTGGTGAGTCTTGAGGCTTTAGGGTTGAATCTTCAGGCCTTACCTGTAGCCGGAAAGACCTACCTTTTTAGGGTTCTGTAATATGGTTGCTCTATAAAGTTCCTTAAAAGGTAGGTCTTTTCGGGTACAGGTAGGGTATAGGATACGAGGCCTTGGGTTCAGGGCAGTTTTTGCGGCCCGAAGAACCCCGTTGCATGACGAATTTTGCTTTTGCGGAAGAAGACTCCTGCCCTGGAGGATCTTCTATATGGGTGGTTGTCAAAATTAGGGTCCCCTTTTGGGTCCTTATGAACAACATACCGTCGAGCTGCATCAGTGAGACCGGAGGGGAAAAACCGTGTCCCTTGAGGCACGTGGAATAAAAACCCCCCGAGAGAAGAAAGCCCCGGCGGCGCAGGATGCGGCCAGGCCGCCCCCCGGCCAGACAGGCAGAAAGGAAGGAACCCCGGCAACACAGGGCACGGCTACGCCGCTCCCCGGCTCAGGCGGGCGAAAGATGCGAAAGAAGGAACCCCGGCAACACAGGGCACGGCCATGCCGCCCCCCGGCTCTGACGGGCGAGAGAAGATTGAATCGCAAGAGAGGAGAAGAAGAAAGAAAATGCAATTACGGCTCAGCAAGGGGCCCGCGGCCCTCCTCGCCGACGTCGGGGAGACGGCGGAGAACGGCCCGGGCGTTTTCTCTCTGCAGCGTCACACTTAGGGACTGCAAGAGCTGTTCGGTGCCTTCGCTGGCAGTCAAGCCCAAGCGGGCGGCGTAGAGACCGCCAAGCTGTCGCCAAGCCTTGACCGCGGTGGGGCCCCAGCCGCCACCAGTGGCTTCGGCCACGAGCGGAACAAACTGGAGGCCTTGACCCCGGCACAAAGCCTCCGTGTCCTGGAAAGAACGCTTGCGATCCTCATAGCTGGCAGCGACTTTTCCGGCATGAAGCGCCGACGAGGCCACGGAGCCGCTCTTGAGGCCACTAGTAACGGCCAGGTCGAAGGCGGCGGGCCCACGGACACCCCAGGCAGGCAGGTAGACATCGGCAGGCCGCCTGTTGGAGGCTTGAGAGGAGCCCGTCTCACAGGCACCGAGCTCGGCAGGGCGAGGTGGAAGCAGCCCTTGCTTCTCCACCTCGGGGCTGAGGCCAGCAGAGGCGGCCCTGGTGGCAACGACAGTCCGGAGGCGGTTATGCCTCTTCACTCTGTCCCCTCCACACCGGCAGGCTCGGGCATGGTCCCCGAAGCGGTCAGCGGTTCCGTCGCAGAGTGGGCAAAAGCCATCGGCGCTTGCAACGGGGAGCCGAAGCCGCATGCGGAGTAGAACTCGAAAGAAGGGGGCCTCCAAGTGTAGCCCTAGCGCCTCGGAGGGGCAGGCGGACAGCCAGGCACCAGCACCCGGCTGTTGTAAAAGCTGCAAGTGGGCTCGCTCGGCCTCGCCGGAAGCAGACACAGACAGCTGAGCCAGCTGAGCTTTGTCCAGGGAGGCTGAAAGGTCCTGTTGTCGCGACACGCCGACTTGTCCACGCGTTCGGTGGCGGTGTAGTGCTCGCAGAAGTCCGGGGCTCCAACAGGCGCACCTAGCAGCTCGAAGTTCCCATCAAGCCGGGTGTCGAAGTCGGCGCCGAAGGCGGAGGCATCGACGCAAGAAGCCTGGCCGGCGGTGGGGACCAGGACGCACTTGGACACCTCAACCACCAGACCCGCAGCGCCAGCAGCAGCTTGAAGGTCACGGAAGGCAGCCCGAACAGCGTCGGAGCGACCGGCGAGGACCACATCGTCCAGGTAGGAGAAGCAGAGCTCGACGGGGTGGCGGGCAGCAGCACGGAGAGCCGGTTGAAGAGCGAGCGCGAACAGTAGCGGCCCCAGCGGGTCCCCTTGCTGCACTCCGCAGCAGGACCGCAAAGTGTGCCGCCCGAAACGCAAAGTGGACGGAGAGCCATAGCACCAGTCAGCCCAACATGTCAGACCCGGGAAAACGGCCCTGACTTCCCGGAGCAAGCTGTCGCGGCGGACCAGGTTGAAGGCGTTCCGGAAGTCCACGCGCAAAATGACCTTGTCCAAGTCCGGGGCGTTGCGGTCACACCACTGTCTTGTCACGTGCACTGCGGCCTCAGCCCCGTTGGGAACCGCCACCCCAAGCTGCAAAGGCCAGAAATGGCGTCGGGCCTCCTCGCGCACGGCTTTGCACAAGAGCTTGCCAACAAGGCGGCGCAGAGTTTCGCCGACCGCAATGGGCCGCAACCCCCCGTGCTTTTTGGGCAAGGCGTGCAGGGAGGCGCCCGCAAAGTGCTCAGCCACAGCCGCCGGTGCTTCACCCTTGGCCAGGAGATTGCTGAGGGTGACCAAGTGAGCGACGACCTCGTCGCCGTGCGGTGTCGTGAGAGCCTCGCGCACATGGTCGGGCCGCAGGCCAGACGGCCCGGGGGCACTAGCGCGAGGGAAGCTCCGCACAGCTTTGATGACCGCCTGGGCATCGAACTCGGGCACAACAGCCGGCCTGGCGGGTGCCAAAGAACCCAGGTCCGGAGCAGCGGCAGCAGGGTGTTTCTGGCGCAGCTCTGCAAGGGCTTCCACGCTGGGAGGAACAGGAGCGGGTTCAGTGAGAGCAGCGCAGGCTCGAGCGAGCTCGCCCTCCGCAGCCAGAGAGCAGCAGCGGCTCTGCCGGGCCGCCAAGGTTTTTTCACCGCCACCACCACCACCACCCTGCGGCCGGTGCTCGGCTAAGTCTTCCCAAAGCTCGGCACGCTCACCGTCAAGCCACCTCTGGCAGCGCCGCTTGGTGGCCAAGGCAGCCTGGCGTCGGTGACGAGCCCCGCCTCGCAAGGGAGCAACCAGCACGCAGCGAGCGAGCATGAGCAGTTCCAGCCAAGCCTGAATAGTGTTGCGGGAGTGAGTCGCAGCCAAGGCCCGGGCCAGGCACTGGCTCCAAGCGGCGCGGGCCAGGCGCGGCACGTGGCGGACAGTGGCAGCGCCCTCGCCCATAACCTCCTCCAGGCTGGGCATGAGGCGGGCCGGTTCGTTGCACGCTCCACGCTGCACGCCCGCCGCACGAGCTTGAGGGCGGCACCGAGGGTGGACACCGTTGTAGCGTCGGTTGACCAGTAGCCCACACTCCTGGCAAAGCTCCAGACTGTGCGCAACCAGGTAGTCCTGTGGGACGGCTCCAGCCAGAGTACCCGAGCAGTGGTCGTCCAAATGCCCTCGCATAGCTTGGTGGGAGGACCAACCGGTGGCACGGGTGGGGTCTCCACGCCCACAACCCTGCACCGGACAAAAACACCGAACCGAGGACCCACTGCTTTCGAGTCGCCGTCGGTGCGCGGGGCGGTCGTCGGCACGAGCAGGCGAGCGAGCCTTATCATAATACGGCACCTGATAATTCGGACAACCACCCATATTCTATAGATTCTGAAGGGTTCTACCGACATGTTGCAGGAGCCCAGCTCTACGTCACCTCTACTTCGGCTGACAGCGACATGCAAACCCAGCTGTTTTCTATGAGTGTGCGCTGCCAAGATTCTCCGTGATAGACTCTGCTCGACTATGACGAGCACTTACAGTCTCGACCACAGAAAGCGGGCCATTCACTCCACTAAGTAGACTGTTTCAAGGATCTAGGGGCTTGGTAAGCAGAATATATATATATATATATATATATATAAGTAGGGCCATAAGTCCCCTATCAGGAGTTGCTGCACTTCTAACCCGACTTACAACTACCCTAACTGGAGTTGCTGCACCTTTAGCCCGACTTGTAATCAATAAACCCCAAGACCCTGAACCCGAACCCCTAAACCCAAAACCCTAAACCTCCAAACCCTAAACCCCATAGATCCCTTATAGTAACCGTATGGATCCCTTTAAGGGAACCCCTACTTGCAAGATCCCCTCATCCTTTCGGAGGCCTCACAAGGTGGGATGACGGTAGGTGGGATTAAGGATCCCTTATATAAGGGACTCTTATTTGGGAATATCCCACCTACCCTCATCCTACCTTTTGAGGCCCCCGATCCTACCCTAATTGGGGTAAAAAGTATAAGTATAGTTACCGTAAGTTATAACCCTAGTTACTAAGTCCCATGATCCTCTAAGTGATCCTTCAGGTGCCCAGAAAAAATATCTCGGCCGCGTGCTCACCAAGTGAAGGGCGTCTCCGAAGTTGGCGACGTCTTGGATGCGTGGAGAGTGCACCTCGACCTCATGGGGTTTAGGGGTTTCGGTGGGGCTTTAGGATTTAGGGGTTTGGGGTTTGGGGTTTAGGGTTTAGGGGTTTCGGGGTTAGGGCTTCAGGGTTTAGGGGTTTGGGGTTTGGGGGTTTAGGGGTTTAGAGGTTAGGGCTTTAGGGTTTAGGGGTTTCGGGGTTTGGGGTTTGGGGGTTTAGGGGTCTCGGGGTTAGGGCTTTAGGGTTTAGGGGTCTCGGGGTTAGGGCTTTAGGGTTTAGGGGTTTGGGGTTTGGGGTTTAGGGGTTTCGGGGTTAGGGCTTTAGGGTTTAGGGGTCTCGGGGTTAGGGCTTTAGGGTTTAGGGGTTTGGGGTTTAGGGGTTTCGGGGTTAGGGCTTTAGGGTTTAGGGGTTTCGGGGTTAGGGCTTTGGGGTTTAGGGGTTTGGGGTTTGGGGGTTTAGGGGTTTAGAGGTTAGGGCTTTAGGGTTTGGGGGTCTGTGTTTAAGGTTTAGCGTTAAGAGTCTTAGGGGCTTTGGGGTTTTGGGAGTAAGGGTTCGTGGGCTTATAGGGCTTCAGGCTGGAAGGGTTTGGGACTGCTAGGTTGCGGTTCTAGAATCTGGCACTGAGGCTCTAGGCTGCAGGGTGGGCCAAGAACAACTGTTGATGATACAAATCCTGCATTACCCATTATAAGGAATATACCAGAATTCCCATAGTTTAGGAGCCTTAAGATAATGCAGGATTTATATCCCCAACCGAATCATGGTTTGGTCGGTGTACATGTGCACGGTGCTGGATGCAGATCATTCCCGTACGCGCGATGGGTAACTGTCACTCTTGCAAGCCACGAAGATAACTTGCTGAGCGAACATCTCTCGCGTGAGGCAGTCATCGAAGAAAGGAAAAACATTCTCAAAAGTCGCTTTCAATGCTTAGCATGGCGTCTCCTACTTGCTGTTTCCTACACAGGCATTGCGCTGCTGTAGCAGATATTTTGCGTCAAAGGTGCCCCAAATAGGCAAACCATGCACGATGCTCACTACGCTGGGGGCTTCCCTGATTGCTCCGTGATGCGATGTTGCCAACTTGTGGAACCTGACACTCAGCTTGATGGGAGGCCAAAAAAGGGGGTTTAAGATTCTTGGGGTAGGGATTCCTTACAATGTGAACCCTATAAACCCTATTATGGGATGTTTAAGATTCTTGGGGTAATTAGGGATTCCTTAAGATGAACCCCATTATGGGATGATCAGCAAAAGGGGGTTTAAGATTCTTGGGTAGGGCTTCCTTAGTATGAACCCTATTATGGAATGATCAGCTAAATGTCAGCTGCGTTGGGCCCCAGCTGAGTGTGCACAGGCACGGGTGAGCTGATCTTCCGCAGCTTGCAGGACCCAGAGACTCCAATATCCCTTAATTAAGGAATAGACCTTAAATTATAATAGGATCCCTAATATGATTTAAGGAATATTCCTTAATTAAGGGATATTGGAGTCTCTGGGGACACGAGTAAAGATGTTCCACAGAATGCCTTGAATGCCTGGATTGCATCTAGACTACCTCAGGGCTCTGAACTCGGACCCCCGCAAAAATCCAAAAAGTAGATCCCTTAATGGGGGTTCCTATAAACTACCCTTAGCAGTATAGGGCCCCAAATTAGGGGATCTACTTTCAAGATCCTCCCGGGGATCCGGGAAAAGCCTTCAACAATCCTCCCTAATTCTGAGACCCCAAAGAGACCCAAGGACTCTCCCTAGGAGATTCCGGACACTCCTAAGGAGATACCTGGACCCTTTAGGCTGATGCCCTCAAGCCTCGACTTTCTTGGAAAACTCTCGAAAACACAAGTAGAAGAGTTCTGGCATAAAACCCTACGATAAAGAAGCCCATATCTATCTCTACAAAGGGTACACGGTTCAGCATTTAAGGTTTCCCCTATAAGACCGAATAAGACCCCTACGCATTCCTAGCTTCCCGCGTTTACAACGCATCCAAACGCATCAGAAGCCAAAGTTCCTCCACCGGAGCTGCAGCAAAGGAGCATGGCAGGGTAGCTCAGGCACCTTCTTCAGTGTTTCGGGAAATCATTGGGTTGTACCCTTTTGGCTCTTCCTGGACCCTAAAGCACCTACCCTTTTTAAGTTTTTGCGTTCCGTACAGCGATTTCCTTACATAAGTCCTCAACACCATAGCTTCTTCACGAGTGTTGTTGCGAAGCTCAGAGTCAATTGTGGGATGTTTGCGCGCGTCCGGAGCCTTCACAATTTCAAACCGGTCTTGGTCGTGTCAGAGTAGGGTCCAGGAAATAGTGTCACCTTAACCTACCAAAACCTACAAAAAAGTAGGGTCCCTATAAATTCCATATTAGGGTTTATAATCAGAACCTACAAAAAAGTAGGGTTTGGTAGGTTAAGGCAGTAGTTATTGGACCTCGAAGTTGGTTCATGGAGATGGAAGACATATGAGGGGTATGTGATACTTCTTCATCCACTGGCTTAGGCTTTTCGATACCGAGGTTACAACTTTCTGGCTTATAGAGTCGCCAATGACCTGGCAAAACCGACAGCAGTTGAGGGCATCAGACACCTTTGGTAACAACCAAAGGGACCAACAACTCAGGGTTTAGGTAGGGTTCTGGGTCTACGGGTGTGGCCGTGTAACGGCTGGAGCACCTAATTGAAACCGTGGCGCCGCGAACCGAACCTTAAACGCAACGCCCGTAAACTCGAAGGGTAAAAGGAGGGATCCTTAATAAGGAACCCTAGGTATATATACCCTGAATATAGCTATTATTCCCTAAACCCTAAACCCTAAACCGGCTATTATATACCCATTATATAGCCCAAAAGGTCCCCATTAAGGGTCCCTCCTATTCCCCTTGCATATAACCCTGAAGCTCGAATCCCTCCAACCTTAAGCTCCCAACCCCTACCTAAGAGCCCAATAGAAGCCCTGTAGATCCCTTGTACCTAGACCCTCCATCTACCCTCTATTAGACCCTAAATGCCCCTTATTCGGGACCATATACCCCTATTTGAGGGTACAAGGAGGGTCCTGGTAGATGCCTTTCTAGATCACTTTGACGGCCCTCAACCCTATCAACTACAACTAGAAGCGCTGTAGAACCGTAATAGATCCCTTGCCGATTCCCTGTAGATTCCTTTATAGAGCCTTGATGGGCCCTACATGGATCAACCCTGAACCTGACACCGCCACCTTGGTAAAGACTTACATGAGGAATTCATAATCATGTAGGTTTTCTGGGGTTCAGGTGAGCCCAAAACCATTAAAGGTAAACCCGGCCCAAACCCCTGACAAGCCTCTGCAGATCCCATGAAACGCCCCCGAAATCCTGTCCCCAAACCCTCATAGAGCCCTGATCGATCCATATAAAATGGGATTAGGGTTTAGGATGGTTTAGGCCTTTTTAAGCCTAAACCATCCTAAACCCTCATCCCATAAAGGATCCTTTACATGAGCCACACATTAGATTAGACTCCTATAGATGCCATAAAGAAGGCCTAAACCGTCTCAAACCCAAAACCCATAAAGGATCCCTTAAATGGATCCCTTGAAGGATCCCTTAAAGGAAGCCTACCAAGGACTCCTCAAAGGAAACCTTTCCCTAAGGGTCCATGTACCCAAATAGTATATACTTTGGGCCCAATGTACCCAGAGAGGGAGTACTTTAAGGCCCAAGTATATACTACTTGGGTACATGGACCCTTATAAGGGTTTAGAGGATCCCATAAAGGAAGCCTTGAAGGGATCCCCAAAAGGAAGCCTTGAAGGAAACCTTTAAAGGATCCCACAAAGGCCCTCCGCCTCGGCAGCAGGCGGCTCGCTTCGCGACCGCGTGCGCGCCTGGACGCTGCTCATGACAGCTCGGAGGCTCACCTGCCCGAGGCTTCAGTGGCCTTTGAGGGGATGGGCTCCCAGAGACTCCAATATCCCCCTAATTTAAGGAATATTCCTTAAATCGTAGTAGGGATCCCATTATGATGTACGGTATTTTCCTTAAAACAAAAGGGATATTGGAGTCTCTGGGATTGGGGTTTAGGGTGTGAGGTTTATAGGGCCTATAGGGTCTAGGGATTTGGGTTTTTGTAGGAGGGTGTAGGGCTCAGGGTTTCCTGGGTTTAGGGTCCAGGGTGTAAGGTTTATAGGGTCTAGGGTTTAGAGTTTGCGGTGTAGTAGGGTGTTTGTTTCGGATGTTGCTAGAGTCAGTGCGACAAACAACTTCTTTCAACTTGCGACAGTGTGCTAAGGGCACCTAGCTACCCATGGGAAGAGGAGCGCTAAATCCGACGCCTGGCTAAAGCAAACGGGGTACTTCCAGCTGGCATTCTAAGGCCTTTGAAGTGGGGAGGGGGGCTCCAGGTTCACCTGCACATCGCCGTTGTCGGAGGGTTCTGGAAGAACAAAGCCGGACGCCAGTGCGTCTACAAGCGCTCGGTATGCTACTAGCAGGTCGGGCATGTGGCGGAGCCCGACTTGTTGCCTTGCCAACGATGACCTGAGCTTGACAATGTCTTCCGGTGTTTTCTGCTCGACACAGCCTTCAAAGAGGCCACTGAGGCAGTGGGAAAGCTTGGGTCCGTTGTCGTACTACGCGTGCCAAACACCGTTCCCGTCTCGCGCATATGGGAGTTTCCGAAAATAGGGGTACCTTATTTTGGGGTCCTTATAATCAGGATCCTACTATGTAGGGTACAATATTAGGGTCCCCTATTTTCGGAAACTCCCAAATTCATAACCCCAATTAAGGTACATATAACCCCAATTAAAGTACTCACAATCTTACTTAAACTTGCTACGTCCCATGATCCTTTAAGTACTCGCACATATAGCAATGTGCAACGCGATCGACTGGATCCTCCAACGTGCAGGCTGACCCTCGGCGCCAAAAGAGCTTGGGGCCAGCCTCGAGGCCAAGCCTCAATTCAGGGCTAAGCAGACACATAAGCAAATTTCCACCCTGGTTTCCGCCGACCCACGTGCCATCACTATCTTAACGGGGTCTTAATTATGAGAATAGGGTTTTGATTTTGGTGGTTCCCTGTTCTAGTTATAGTTATAGTAGATCATTCCCCAAAGCCCTATTCTAATTGTTAAGGCCCCTACAGGATTCGCAGCAGTGGCTTCATGTACGCAAGCAATCGGCGCGAGGGACCATCCTAGAATCCCAAAAGCCCAGGAAGTAGCACGTACACCTAAGTTTGGGTTTTGTGCTTAGCAGGTAGGATCGAAGGCTTAGGTGAAGGGGGCCCGGGGGTTTCTGGTAAACCTCTTGAGGGGGATTGTCTTTCAGACCACAAGTCAGGCCCTGATAAGAACACTTAGAGGATCATGGGGGCTTAGTAAGTAAGCTTCCTTTAATGGGCTCCTTTAAGGGATCCATAAGGGTTACTATTAAGGGTTCTATATATGGGTTTGGGGGGTATGTAGAGGATCATGGGGCTTAGAAAGTAAGGTTATAAGCTCCTTGATTGGGGTTATAAGCAGCTACAAGTATAGTTACTTCACATATGGGTGGTTGTCAAAATTAGGGTCCTCTTTCGGGTCCCCGGTTGATGATACAAATCCTGCATTACCTTAATGACCCTAAAACTATGGGATTTACGGTATATTCCTTATTATGGCTCATGCAGGATTCATATCATCAACCGTATTATAAGACGGCGCCTAATGTTTAGGGTACCCACAAAGGGATCTTAGTTTTGACAGCCACCCATATAACCCTAGTTTCTGAGTCCTAAGGTCCTACTTGGAGGGTCGGGGGACTTAGTAAGTAGGTAGTAAGTAGACTTATAAGTACCCCAAAAGGGACCCTAATTGGGCTTATGGTACTTATAAGTCCCTTAAATAACCAGTTACTAAGTCCCCCGACCCTCCAAGTAAGGTCCTATGATCCTCCAACTATACCGAACTTAGAACCCTAGCAAAAATTATAATTTTAGCTGTTTCTTAGGGATTATAATAACCAAAAATTAAAAATTATTTCTAAGTACCCCTAAGCCAAGCAGCCAGGCCCTGACAAGAACATGGCCAGCCTGCTGCTGTCGGAGTCGCTTCAGGCCGTTCTGAGGGACAAGGCTCGGACAGATGAGGGTTTAGGGTTAAGGGCTTAAGGTTTAGAGTTTAGGGTCTAAGGTTTCAGGGTTTTTTTTTTTTTTTTGTGGGCTCTTTTCCAACTGCAGTACAGCTAGAATTCCTTACCAGGATGAGCCAGGTTGTTGGGGCCTCGGTTTGAACGCCAATTCGGCAAATTAGAGTTAAACCCTGAAGTAGCACCCCACTGAGGCCCCAACACGGATCGCCTGAATTGGCGCTCCCAGATGCTGCTATTTCCACGGGCGTGCGGGCACATCGCACCGGGCTGAGCACTCACCACTGCAAGCACTTGTGTAGAGTTTAACGACTGTGAACATGTGAGTACTACGCAGCGGTTCTGGGCAAGCAACGTCCGCAGCTTAAGTAAACACTCAAACAGCATGGTTAAGTCACGTCCTCACTTGCCCGTGCCTCACTTGTGTAGCCTTCACTCGCCCCTCACTCACTGTCACCGTAGTCGTCGTGTCCATCATGGCCGTATTTCTCATAGTACTTTCTGCCGTTGAAGTACGGGTCCGGGTTCGACTGGATGTCGCTGTCATCGTCCGGGTGGTCGGCCTCTGCGTTGGCCTGCTCCATCTCGCCGTGGATCATGTTGCCCTCGTTCAGCTGGTTCTCCCCGGTCTCCGCCTGGTCCACTGGGATCGTTTCGATTTCACTCTCTGGCACGGGCAAGGTCGGTGGCATGTGGCTCGCACTCGCCGGCATGTCCCCTGGGTCGCGTGGTCTGGAGACATCCATCGTGTCTCTTTCGTCGAGTGCTTCAAGGACGTCCCGTGGTATATCTGTCATCTCCCTGAAGAATTTCAACATGGTAGGCGACCCCACCTGCACGACTGTCGTGTCGCTGACCTTCCCTGCTTGCCATCTGGAGAAGAGCTCCCTTGTGGCAGGCCTGTTCAAGTCCAGCTGTGGAAGAGGCTTCGGTGTCGGGCGACATTTCGCCTTCGGTTGTGTCTCCCTGAGACACGCTGGCACTTGGTCCTCAGGGAGTCTTTTGCCGTTCTTCATCCAGCCTCCAGGATAATCCTTCTTCTCCATCTTGATGTGCAGTTGCAATGTCGCTCCCCTGTCCAGCTCCCACTCCCATGCTCGCGACGACGTACCGTCGTCCCAGCAGAGACCAACGCAGAGACGGGTCTTTGTTGGTTCGTAACTCAACCCTGCTGCTGCCGCCATCACGTCATGGTCCTCGTTCGGGGTCTTGAGGCGGTCCGTATGGTCTTGCCGGGCTTCTTCCAGGTACTGGAGGTATGCTTGGTAGCGAGCTTCCTCCTGGGCCTTCTCGTCCTCGTCGGCCTGTCGAATCATGTCCACTGCCGAGATTTCGCGGTCCCAGTCCTCGATGTTCTTGTCGATGTCTTGGAGCGTGGCGTTGCGGTTTCCCACCAGTCTTCCCCACCATGTGGCCACCCATGCATGTTCAACGATGATGGCTTCTCCGGTGGCTGCGGGGGGTACATCTCCCGACACGCTGACCAACAAAGCCTCGAGAGCTTGTCTGTCAACTTGGAGCGGGCCGTCGTGCTCCTGGAGTCTGTTCATGAGTTGCAACGCCCGGCTCGTAGTATCGTCTTCCGGTAGCTTGTTGAACGCGTCCTGGAGCATTTGGAGGATGGGCTTCTTGGTAGCCCGCGGGTCCTCCTTGGTTGGGGCCGTGATCTCCTGGACGTTCGTCTGCATGTAGATCGATTCTTCTTCTTCTTCTTCCTCTTCGTAGGCTGGTGCAGGTCTGTCAGATGGTGCTGACGGCTGTGAGGGCACCGTGCCTTCCTCGGTCTGAAGGCGTCCTCGCAGGCTCCTGGCTCGCTGCAGCGCGGCAGCTGCATCCAGTTGTAGGCGTGCCATGAACTCGGGAAGGGCGTCGGCCATGGCGTTGTGGTGGTGTTCAGGGTAATCCACCAGGGTCTCGACCACGTTGTCAGCGATGTGTGCTGGTAGAAGAGGGCTCGAACTGGGGCTGAGGGAGTCGGATGGCTGCATGTCGAAGAGGGCCTGCCAGACTGCCATCATATCGTCCTTGGTCATCTCTGTGTCCTCGGCCTGCATCTCAGCGGTCGCTGCTTCGCCTTCTGCCTGCTCCGCTTCCGGAGTTTTTGGTGCCGGCACTTCGGCGGAGCATCGTGCACTGGCCGGTCGCTGCTTGGGAGTTGGTTTTCTCGTGGGGGGCGTAGGCGGCGGTCGTGCTTGTAGTGGAGGATTGTTGCCCTTCTTCCATGGGGGCCGCAATGTGCGAACGCTGGAGGTTTTCCGGTCCGGCGGAAGTTCCCGCCAGAGTCTGGTAGGGGATCTCTTGTGGACCGGTACATCCTTGGCCTTGCCGGACATGAGGGAGGCGAAGTCAGCCTCTGTGTCGATGGATGTGTCGGAGTCATCCAAGACGATCTGCGGGTGGTTTCGGCTGGGTGGCTCCAGGGCGGTGGAGGACGTGGCTCTCATAGGTGTTGGGGAGCGCGAGCGGTCTCGTTGGTCGTGGGCATCGTCTTGGTTGTCGCTGTCCGAGGTCTCGGCGTCCGTCATGTCGAGGCAGCCACATGGTCGCATAGGTTCACCTCGACGAAGTAGGTGTAGTTCTTGGTACCACGCTCGGTTGATCAGGAAGGCCACCTTGTTTGCTAGCGTTTGGGCCTCCTCCATTGTGACCGGCGGTCCGCGGCGGGGGTTGCCCTGTGCTTGCACTCTCCGCTCATGTAGCCACCATCTGTGGAGGTAGTGGTTGCGGATGAGCTCGGTGTCTTCCATGAACTGTTGGCCATCGGGCTCTGCCTCAAACTGTCGGCAAGCTTGCTGGAAGAGGTCCATGAGGGTGCGTACAGGTAGTCCTCGTTGTAGTAAGTCAACCCCCCTATCCAGGTGGGTCCAGAACCAGGATGGTGCGTCATGTGGTAGAAAAGGTTCATCCCACGATGCGACCACTCCCAGTATGAAAGGGACTTGCCAGCCGATGAAACTGGAGGTGTCGTCCTGGCCTTCACGTAGTTCTGGGTCGTGGTTTTCTTCTTGGGCAGGGCCTCGTAGGTGTTCAGGGGCTTGATCTTGCAGTCGAGGTACAGGTAGTCGCGGGTCGCGGTGTGGTCCGCACCGCTCACTTGGCGGTCCGCAGTCCGAGGGCGTGGCTGACTTGCCGGTGGGCTGCTGCAGCGCTGCTGGGTCATTGTTGGCTCGCGGGAGCACGGCTTTCTGCCCTTTGTTGCCAGTTTGAAGAGATCCTGCTGGGATGGAGTCGGCCTTGGCATTCTCGGTCATCAAGTCTGGGGTGGGCCATGAGTCCCAGTCACTAGATTTCCCTTGGTCTCGACGGGGTCCCGAATCGTGTACGCCCCGTGCAGCAGGGTGTTGACGAAGAGGTGCACTCCGTTCTTCCGGCCGAGGTACTGGTAGTCCAAGGGATGTCTCGGCCTCGTAGTAGTCGTGGCGTCTGGGCAGGATGTTCGTCTCGTTCACTGCTGGGTTGGGGACCAGGCCGCTTGCCGGTGCGTTGACGTTGTCTGTGTTGTCCAGCTGCGCATGTGTAGCCGGCCCTCTGTTCTGAGAGCCCCTTGCGTCTCGAGCAGCTTGGTCTCGCGGCTGAGGTACGGGCAGTAGTTGGATCTCCGTTCCTGTTGGGGTGGAGTCGGCCTTGTTGCTCTTGGTCATCGCAGCTAGGATGAGGTGCAAGGCCCGCGTTTTTGAGTTCCCTTGGTCTCGACGGGGTCCCGAATCATGTACGTCCCGTGCAGCAGAGTGTCGATGAGGATGTGCACTCCGTTCTTCCGGCCGAGGTCCTGGTAGTCCACGGGATGTCTCGGTCTCGTAGTGGTCGTGGCGTCTGGGCGGGGTTGTCATCTCGGTAACTGCTTGGTTGGAGTCTAGGCCGCTTGGTGGTGCGGCGGCGCCGTCTGCGTTGTCCAACTGTGCAGGCGTGGTGGGCCCGTTGTTCTGATTGTTCCTCGCGCGTCGATGGAGGCCAGAATCTTGTACCTCATGTTCGGCAGGGTCTCGGTGGTGAGGTGCACTCCGTTCTTGCGGCCGATGTGCCAGTAGTCCTCGGATGGTCTCCCTCGTGGTCGATGGCCATGTTGGGGCACTTCCTTCTCGTTCTGGTTCGAATTGATGCCGGGGCGGGAAGTATTCTTGCTCCTCCTGGCGAGCAGTGGTCCTGGGCAAGTGCTGTCCGGCAGTCAGGATGGCATACAGCAGAATCGTCACGAGTTGCTGCATGGCGAGATTATGTATACAGGGCTTACAAACGGCCTGCGAGTTCTACCTCTGGTTGACAAGGGCTGCGAAAGTTGTGCGCAATTCGAGGAGGGTCCATAGGGTGTTTCAATGGTTAGGCGCGTGGGAATGGGTTAAGGCAACCTACTTTCGTTCAACGTCGTTACTCAGCCATAGGCGTCACCTCAGCGACCTGAGCGAAGCGGTGTCACAGATGGGAACGGGCTGTACATCGTTACACAGTAAGGGCTAGTTGTCTACCTGAGGCCCAGCGGATGTCCATGTTGGACACCCAGCTGGATTCGAACTGTTTCCAGGCTATGGGGTCCTGAGCTGTCTGCCGCCAGTCCTGCGAAGCGCATGCTTTGTTGAGTGCTTCTTCCTCCTTGGTATGGTAAGCGTAGAAGCTTCCCTGGTGGGTGATGCCATCAGGTCGTCTTTGTTGTTCTCTCCACCAGTTGAGAGTACGGTATGAGTCCATGTAGGAACTAGCGGGCGGGTGGGTTCGGTTCATCCCTCTAGCTATGTGGCCTTTGTACGACCAGAATCGCTGGAGCCATGTTGTCGACCATCTTTCTACACCGTGGCTATGCAAGAGGCTTCTAGCTGATCGCAGTGAGCGTTGTCTCCAGTCTAGCCAGGTCTCTTGGGTTTTCCTACGGAAACCTGCCATCTTCGCAATCAGCTCCAGTTGTAAGGTGTTGATGCTGCTCATTGCGTGCGGATTCGGAGAGACTGCCGAACTGTACCAGAGCAAGCTTCCGCCAACTATTGACCTGAACATCTTGAGTTTGCTTTTGAGGGGTGCCTCAGCAAGGAAGATGTGCTTGTTAGCGTAGAACTTCTTGGACGCTTTAGACATGGCAGTATCCATGATACTGGTTGGTTTGAACGGCACACTGAGGGGGATACCGAAGACCGTGAGGTTCTCACTCGGCGCGATCGTCTTGTCGTCTAGCTTGATCGGCCCCGGGGTTGTGGAGTAGGGCGAGTGGTAGTAGCTGGTCTTCTCCGGGTTGACGTGTAGCCCCCAGGTGGCTAGTTCATCACGTAGGATATTGTACTTCTTGAGGAGGTGGTCTCTCGTGCCAGCCGTGAGGATCGTGTCGTCCATGAAGAGTAGCTCTGCGAGGGGCAGGTTTGGGGCACTGGGGACTTCAGAGGGCCATTCTTTGTTGTTCATCGCATCGTAGAGGGCTGTTTCGATAGCGATAGCGAACAAGAACGGGCTTTCCACTGCTCCTTGGCGTATGCCTCTCCCCTGAGGTATCTCAGCTTGGCCCCATGGGGTCTTGAGGACGGCGACGCCCTCATAGAACAGGCGTTCCCAGCATTTGTACTCGAGAAACATGTGAGGCGGTAGCCTATCTCGGAGGATGCCCAGGGTTTTGTCTCTCGCCAAAGTGTCGAACGCCTTGCGGATGTCTAGCTTGCACCAGCTAAGGCCCAGGTGCCATTCAGTGTCCAAGGCAAATGTTTTCACCGCAGAGAATAAGTAGTCGCATGTCTGGCGCCCATTGTGTGCACATTGTGCAGGTCCTATGGGTGCAATGTGGCGGCGTGTCCGCAGTAATAGCATCGTGCCGAAGATCTTGGAGGCAGCTGCGCCCACACTGATCGGGCGTAGGTCTCCCGGTCCCTTGGGTTGCTCTGTTTTGGGCAGCAGTGTTACAAGGGTTCTGAGCCATTCCGGGGGTAGCTCCTCTCCGCAGCGCAAGCGTTCCATCCACTCAAGGAATGCGGCCTCCGTGTCTGTGTCCTCGCAAAGGGCATTGATGAGTTCGAAGGATACCAAGTCTTCCCCCACCGCCTTGTTGCGTCTCCCTCTCTGGAGTGCCGCCTTCAACTCGTCAAGACTAAAGTGTTCGCCTGTGTCGATATCCTTAGTCCACCTCGGCGGGTTGCGAGGGGCCGGCTTCGTGAGTCACATTGATGCGTCCCATTCACGGCAACCTTTAGTAAAAGGCGAAAGATTGGTGCGCTATGAAGTGAACGCTGTGAGGTTTCAGGGTTTAGGGTTTAGGGGTTTAGGGTTTAGGGGTTTAGGGTTTTGGGGACAGGAGGGTTTAGGTTTCAGGCTTCTTGCGGTAGTTGGGGCTCGGGTGGTGTAAGTTAGGGTTCAGAATGGCAGCCAGAAGGGGTCCTGAACCCTGCCACCCTGCTACATGCTCTTGATGACGATCTTGGCCTTAAATCTAGTGCAAGTTTATGTATGACAGCTCAGGCTTCATGGTTTAGGAGTTCTGCTTGTGAAAATGAGGATTTATGCTGCTGCTGATGCTCCCGACGACGGACACGAGCAGTATCATGCCTAATGTAGAGCCCTAAATCATAGGATCCCTAATTGTTATGAACACTCTCTATTGTGAATTCCACATTTCCACCAAAAAAAACCTAAGCCCCAAACCGAAACCCCAAAACCTCCCCTCTTCCCCCTCCTCCCTCCCCCAAACCCCCGCCCTTCCATGCATCCCGAAACACCCTGGATCGGCCAACATCCGAAGCTCGAGAGCCCCTTTGGGGGATCCAGAAAGTAGAGCCCTTGATGGGGGTTCCTTTAGGGGTTCCTTTAAGGGTCCCTTGAAGGGATCTATAGGGTTTTAGGGTTTAGGGTTAGTTCTTAGGGAGGGGATCCGAAACGTAGATCCCTTAAAGGGGGGTTCCTATAAAGCATCCTTAGTATTATAAGGCCCTAAATTAAAGGTTTAGGGTTTCTACAGCACCCTTAGTTGTATAGGGCCCCCAAATTAGGGGATCTACTTTCTAGATCCTCCCGGGGGTCTGGGAAGCTCGAGAGCCTGCAAAACGGTCACCCGCATTCGGCAGTTGGTCAGGGCCTGGGCCCCCGGAAAATATGGTTACTTAAAGGATCATGGGACTTAGTAACAAGGGTTATAAGCAAGGTACTATACTTATAACCTCAATTAAGGTACTTATAACCTTACTTACGAAGTCCCATGATCCTCCAAGTAAGGATTTTTATGGTTTGGGCTGATGATATAAATCCTGCATTAGCTTAATGACCCTAAACTATGGGAATTATGGTATATTCCTTATTCTGGGTCATGCAGCATTCATATCATCAACCGTAGGGCTGTAGGGGTTATTTCTCTTTTTAAGGGGGTTGGGCCTTTTTCTCCGCATGAGCTGTAGGGATTTAGGGTTTAGGGATTATGAGGATCAGAGTTTACGGTTCAGGGTTCAGGGGTTCACGGTTTATAGGATTTAAAGTGTGCGATTTGGGGGTTGCCTGCGCAAAAAGGGGATATGACCCTAAAACATTGTACATCTAGCTTTTTGTGCAGTACCTTGGTTGCGCCAGGCAGCCTACTCGTCGAGTACCCTTTGGAACAAAATATAGGGATTGTAGTAATTACCGCAATACGGTGAAAGGTCACCTACTCTACTACTACTACCTAGACCCCCAACAATACCCCCTCACATACCCCAAACAAAAACCCACTATTTCGGGACGTAAAGGCTCCATTAAAGGGCCATTGGGCGGTCCTGGAAGGTAGGGCTTATTTAGAGCCATGGGACTTAGTAAGTAAGATGGATACCTTACTTCTAACCCTATAGTTATCAATTCCCATGATCCTATAAGTAGAGTTTGGAGTTCCAAGCAGCTTGCCGGTTCAGGTCGGAGCTTTGCCGAAGGTCCCAAGTACGCAAAGGTGGAGGCTTCGGGTCCCACTTTCCATACCATACCATACCAGGGTTTAGGGTTTAGGGTATAGGGTTTAGGGTCTAGGGTTTAGGGTTTGTACTACCTGTTGTCTCCGTTTCCCTTTCTTCGTAAATGTTCCTGGTCTTTTACCTTTCTAAAATGCCTCATGTCGCTGTTTACTCTTTAGTTTCTTCTTTAAACAAAACTCTGAACCGCGCAACGAGCGGCAAACACAGGCCGACTGACAGCTGCACGCATGTGACCAGAGAGCCCAATACCTCTTAATTAAGGAATATAGCTTAAATCATAATATGAACCCCGCTATAGTTTAAGCTATATTCCTCAATTAAGGGGTATTGGGCTCTCTGGGTGAGCCATCATTTCCTGCTCTTCGCTTTGGCTTTGGCTCTGCCCTTCGGATTTGCAGCGCAGCTTGACGTGTCAGGACGCCGTTTTGCAGGCACTGTTGGATGCAGTAAGCTTCTTGA
Source organism: Symbiodinium sp. CCMP2592 (assembly GCA_905221615.1). Lineage (NCBI taxonomy): Eukaryota > Dinophyceae > Suessiales > Symbiodiniaceae > Symbiodinium > Symbiodinium sp. CCMP2592. The sequence continues at coordinate 1,028,229 of CAJNDT010000502.1, read as the reverse complement.
GGCCTTCCTCGAGGGGGAGAGAGAAGAGAGAAGAAAGAGAACTTCTCCTGGCGGCAATTTTCCCAAGAGTTTCGCCTAGGTTTGGGGTTTAGGGCTTGGTTTGTGGTTTATTCGGGTTTCAGAGTTTAGGGCCCAAGATTGCAGGCTAGGGTTTCGGCGTTTAGGCAACGCTGAGGGTTTAAGGTATAGGGTTTATTAGTACCTATAGTCTCCATTGTAGTTCCTTTTTTTGGGTTTAACCAATCTTATATTAAGGATCCTAAAAGGTAACCCCAAAACGGAACTACAATGGAGACTATAGGTAGACCCTAAACTACCCTCTAGTTAGGGCCCCAGACCCCTTAAGGACCCCATAATAAGGGTATAGTGTTTAAGAGTTTAAGGGTTACCTAAACCGCGGAATCTTTAAGCCACGAAGCTCCGGGTGCTGAATGCCTGGACCTCACAACCCTGAAGCCCGAGACCCCGAAACCTCACAGCCCTAAACCCCTACATACGGCTGATGATATAAATCCTGCATGACCCATAATAAGGAATATACCATAATTCCCATAGTTTGGAGTCCTTAAGGTAATGCAGGATTTAAATCATCAACAGCAGTATATCCCTGAACCCGATGTCCCTGCACAACGCAAAGCCTGTAATCCCAGAACCCAACAGCGGTCAACTCCGACAGATTTGAAACATCCGTATGAAGCCTCGAAAACCTTCCAACACGCAGTTGACTGGACTTTAGGCACCGACAACATACGTCGTCTTGTCTGCTTTTAGGAGGGCCTCCCAGCAGCGATACAACCGAAGGTCCAGGTATGCAAATAACATAGGGGCCCGAATAGTAGAGTAGGGTGTTGGGGCCCTTTATACTGTAACCATAGAAAGGAAAACATCAAACTATATAGTATTGGTAATGATTTCGGCCCGTGTATTATGCAATTAGGCCTCTTTACTGCCACAGTGCGTGGCGTATGGGTACATGCGCCTGAAGGTCACTGCCCTAAGGGTCCAGGTATCTCCTTGGGAGGGTCGGGAATGTTGTAGGGAGAGTCCTTGTGTCTTTGGATCTCAGACCCTCAATTTTGAGGTTGCCCAATTTGTTAGGTTAGGACCCTTAGGGTGCGCAGAGGGCATTCAGATTCAAGGGTCCCTTTAGGTATCCTCTCCGGGACTATGGTAAAGCTCTTTGTAGATTCTGTGTTTTTGGGTAATTCTCTAAAGTTGGGTCCTTCTTAAAATCGCAAAAATAGTACGTCACCCTTATAAAAAGGACCCTAATTTAGAGAACTATCGTTTGGTTGGTTTAGTAGCAATGGCGCTGTACGACGTGGTGGTGCAACCGTTCCTGTACAACACTTAGAGGAACCCAGTAAATTAACGCCGTTTCCTCATTCGTCTGATTCTGGCCTTTCTTGATGGAGGGATCCAGTCTGGGTATATGCACGGTGCAAGTCTACAGGGGTTCTAGCATTTCGGCGTTTCAGCCGAAAAGGGCCACGTGTTGGGATTTGGTCTTAAGGTTCAGGGTTCAGGAAAAGCAGTTAGTGAAGCAAGCCCGAAGAAAGGAGCAGTTCTGCAGCAGCAAATCTTGAGCCGCAGCGAGTTTCGGGTTCTGGGTTCCAGTTTCCATGAGGGCAGTGGTTCGGACTAAGATCGACTCATACGGTTTTGGGATCAAGGTGTGTAAGGTTTAGGGTCGTGCAGGGTTTGATGAGACCTTGGGTTCAAAGATTCGGGGAGTAGCTCTCTTCCTCGTAACCGGGCCCGAAAATGAAGTTCAGCTACGGCCATCAATGCAAAGTTCTCCCATTGAACTAAGTCAGCTCAGCTTTCTGGATTTAAGCCCTTTAGGATCTAGCACTTGCCCCTGAAAATGGACCATCCCAAAACCCCTAAAGCCCAAACCCTAAACAAGCCTTCATGAAATCAAGAGGGTATGCAGAGGCTGCTCGAAGAGCTAGACAGCATAGTGTATCGGCTTGGGGTTTTAATATAGGAGTTTCCGAAAATTGGAGGGGTACCTTAATGGGGGTCCTTAGAATAGTTAGGGTACTACATTCCGGTCCCCTATATTCGGAAACTCCCATATGGGGGCCTGAATAACAGTCGCTCCAATGTGCCCTAAATCCTAAACCCTTGAATCCCCGAAACATCGGTCCTGAGCATCCTCTTCTGAGTGCTCCATCCGGAGCTGCTTCCGGAGTTCATTGTGATACTCCTGTCATCGGGTAAGACGGAAAAGGATGGTCCAGGAACAGCTGCTGGCTACGTTTGTATTCGGGCCTTTGGGGTGTGTAGTGCTTACCCCAGTGCATAGGACCAGGGGCTTAGGACCTTAAAGTGCTCGTTCAGCTAACCTTGACGAGATCTAGAAGGTATTCTTCGGGGCATGCTGGTGCAGCATGTACTATAGGGTTCTAAATAATTAGGCAGTACTCTTTTTTTTTGTTGGTTTACACTTCGGAGCTTCTTTAAGCTACATGAAGGAAACTGTTGTTGTAACGCCGTTCGTCTTTGGCGTCTGAAGCACCCTTAGAATCATAATGGGCCACAATCTCTTCTAAGAAGCCTTGGGAGTTGTATTCCCAAAGGGTCCTAGGTATTGTTATGGGGAATACTTCCCCAAATCATAAGAGTAATTCCTAATATGGAAACCCTACATTCTACTATACAGGCACTTTGGAGCCCATGGGATTGTAATCAAAGTAAAACACCATTCCCAAGAACACCAACGGCTTGTCGCGCAAATGCAGCCACCGGCGTTTGGATTGATGGGGCACGGGCACGGGCTTGCCTTATCCTGTGAGTGATCTTAAACCCGAAGCTTCAATCCCTAAACCCTGAAGCCTGAATCGTAAACCCTTCATAGAAACCCAAATAGATCCCTTTTTGATCTGCTCATAGAGCACTTTAAACCCTCAAACTAGTCTTCACCCGGCAGCAGGAATACAAGGTGCCACTCCGGATCTGGGTTCTCTAAATTGGGGGTCCCTTTCGGTGCCCTTTGTATAAGGGTGCCGTACTATGAGTGGAATCCCAAAAGGGATCCGTACTTGAGAGAACTACGTATCCCTAAATTCTGGACTTTGCAGTAACCAGGGAGAAAAAGTACAGACTTTTATTTCATAATGGTTCCTTTAAGGAACAGGCACCAAAAAAAGCATTCAAGTATGGTACTCCAAACCCAGGAATTGAACCAATCAGCTTGTCTGTCCTCAACCTCCTGCTGCACCTGCTTGGCATGATCGAGATCCTTCACAGGGCTTTTGGTATTTTCGGGATTCTCGGTTTTGGGGCTTTTGGGGCGGTTTTGGGGTTCAGGTTTATACAGGGCTAAGGGCTTTGGGCTTCGGCTCTACTGGAACACAGTAAGACCCACCTTTTTATGGGTGCTTGTTTATGACTTCCTTCTAATAGTCCTTCACAAAGTGTTTAGAGTTTGGGGCTTGCTTGAATGGGATATTTCGGGGTTCATTGAAAGGAAAACTCAATTTGAAGAACCGGTGCATAAGGGATTCAATATAGGGGCCTGAAAGATTAGAATAAGGTTTTGGGGCTCATGATACTATTCATACTTATAGCAAGGAGCCCCTTAAAAGAGTACTGGCCCCTGGTGCTTCCCGACTGTTGGCTTTCCTCCTTGAAGGGTCACCACTACCTGGACCCCCCAACTACCCTCTGAGATACCCCAAACAGAAACCCACTATTAAGGGCCGTTACCACACATAAATACCCACTATCAAGGGCCACAGGGGCTCCATGAAAAGGCCCTTGGTGGGTCCTGGTATACTGACTTGACATGTGGCCGGGAGTGCTTCTCATGCGGCTGCATACAGGATCGTTTGACTGTGGACGTTGTGGTTGCTGCTATTGTTGGCGACGGTTCTGGGTGCCTGTCGGTTGTCGGTTGCGTTAGTTGTTCGCTGTTTAGGGTTGGTGGTTGGCGGGGGGGCTCGCTATGTGGCTGTGTGTGTGGGTGGGTTAGGCTGCGGTCGCGGTCGTGTCATCGTGCTTTTGGTGACGACAGCGGACAATCGCGGAAGTAGTGTTGGTTACCAATTATGTATATAAAGAGTGGGTCGATGACTGTCACCCACTCGGTGGCGCTTGGTGACTCAGTGGTACAAATACCCTAAACCCTAAATGGCCCTCTCCCTATGCTCCACATCACGACGATGCGGAGCCCTGGCTGCACCTGAAACCTTCCACATCACAGTGACACGAACCCTGGCTAAACCCGAATCTGTGAACCCTCAGTCCTAATCGCACCCCAAAACCCCAAGCCCCTAAAGTGCTAGCCCTCTAAACCCTAAGAGCCCCAAGACCCCTAAGCCCCTGAAGCGCCCAAACCTCTGTAATCCAAAGCGCCCGAAGTCCCAAAGCCCCGATTCCCGGCAACGGGTCCTCTTGGGCCTTCCTCACTTTGGCTTCAAGCCTGACATGCTGGAGACTTTAAAGGGGTTTAGGGGTTAGGGGTTTAGGGGTTTCGGGTTTAGGTGTTTAGGGTTCAGGGGTTTAGGGACTTTAGGGATTTCTACTTCATGGTTGGGATAGTATTGAAAACTTAAAAATCTATTCTTTATTGGCTTTAAGTACCCCTAAAATTGTAAAATGCTTTCCAACAACAACTATGACAAAGGTTTAGGGTTTGCGGTTTCGGGGTTTAGGACGGTTTAGGATTGGGATTATAAGTCGGACTTGGCAAGGTTCAGGGCTTTGAAGGTCTTGGGTTGAAGGGCTTGGGGTCTAGGGGCTGAGCGTGGCGGGCTTGAGGTCCAGCATTTAGGGATGTGCACAGATGTTATCACATGAAGAATGAAGAAAATAGCTGAAGTCAACACACGGAATACGTAGCTTACTTTACTGGGTGCCCAAGTGGGTCACATGCAAAGTTGCGAATAATTGGGAGGTGCCGGCACTCCAAGCAACGTTCATTGGCTTCTCGGGTTGGTGACGGTTGGTGGCTTCTCAACCCTCAACCCTAAACTCCAAGGCCTAAACCCTAAAGCGTCTCAACCCTGAAGACATGAACCATAGAATCAAGGGGCTTCTAGCAAGGGTGCTGGGATTCGGAGTCTGAGGGCAACTAAAAAGAAGAAACAGCCCCTGCGCGCAACCCTGGACGATGCACTGTCGGAAGCTGGGTCTCTACGGTTGATGATATAAATCCTGCATTACCTTAAAAACCCTAAACTATATATGGGAATGATGGTATATTCATTATCATGGGTCGTGCAGGATTCATGTCATCAACCGTATCTCGACCTGAAGGTTCAGGGGTTCAGATGTAGCGTTTATGAACTCTACTACCTGCGGATCCAAAGACCTGATTACTGTTTTCAGTGTACCTTTGAGAAAGGGGTCATAACGTGGTACGGAAAATGATATAAAACCTGCAGGACCTATAATACAAGTAACATACCATAATTCCGATAGTCTCCGGTAATGTAGGAAATGCAGGATGTATATCATCAACCCTAAACCCTTTAGATCCCTTAAAGGGACCCCTCAAAGGCACCCTTATAGATCCCGCCCGTAGGGCTTTGTAGGGTTTACTATAAGGTCTCTTTCCAGGATCCTGTGAAAAGCCTCAGTGACTCAGGCCATCGAGGTCCTTAGGGTTTACTTAAAGGATCAAGGGACTTAGTAAGTAAGGTTCCTTAAATAAAAGGGATCCTTACAGGGTTCCTGAAAGGGATCTATAAGGGTTTGATAAGAAGATTTAAGGGACTTAGTAAGTAAGGAGATAAGTACCTTAATTGGGGTTATAAGTAGTCATAAGTATAGTTACCGTACTTATAACTCTAGCTACTAATGCCCATGATCCTCTAAGTAGGGGTACTTTACGTAGGGTTCCTTTACAGGGTTACTGTAAGGGTGCTATAAGGGCTCCTTTACAGCGCTCTATAGAACAGAGGGGTCGGAAGAATTAGGGTTTAGGGTTTTTGGGGTTTAAGGATTTGGGCTTGGGGTTCAGGGTTTTAGGGTTTAGGAGTTGTATCAAACAGATTAAGGTTTTCGAAATGCTTTTTAAAGTAAGTAGGGGCTGTAGGGACCTTGGCAATCAGCGTAGAGTTTTGGGGTCACTTTAGAGTATACTTATATGGGAAATATTAGTGGATACTTTTTTTCTTAGTCTTCTTCCAACCTCACATAACTTGAGGTTCAGGGCAGGCTTTGTGACAAGGTCTTCTGGCCTGAATTCCCAGGTATAACCGTGATGATTAAACCAATAAAGATACCCGCTTCCGTACATTCGATTAATCAGCCCCAAGGACACACATGTGCGTAAAGGTACTACTGCAGCATGGAGTAGTGCACCCAACGAGCCCACAACATGAGAGAGTGTGATGAAGTCTTGTGCTACATATACGCGCAGAAGGGATTATAGGGTTTAGGGAGCCCGATTTTCGAAGAAGGCTTCCATGAGTTGCATGATGTCTGAACCTTGAATACCAGGCGACGGGACCCATTTGGGGCTCCATGGCGAGTAGCGCTACACCGAAACTAGAAACTCTGAGGTTTGGGGTTTAGGGGTTCGGGTTTGGGGTTTAGGGTTTAGGGTTTAGGGTTTAGGGTTTAGGGTTTAGGGTTTAGGGTTTAGGGGAAACTGAACACACAGTAACTGCCAGCGAGTGTCTGCACACGCCACTCTTGTTCGAAAGCGGCATCGGCAGCTGTGCGCTCCGAACTGTCGGCAGCCTCTACTTCGGAAGTTGGGGGTCAAGGGAGCTACATGGGTGGTTGTCAAAATTAGGGTCCCTTCTCGGGTCCTTAGTATTGTACAGCACCTAATTAATATTTAGGGTACCCAAAAAGGGACCATAATTTTGACAACCACCCACATGGATTGAGGGTTCATAGGGTTGAAAGCTTCAATTTCTTGTCGGGTCCTTATGCAGTGTAGATGGGAGTTTCCTAAAATAGGGGACCCTAATATAGTACCCTAAATACTAGGATCCTTACTATAAAGGAACCCCCAACAAAGGTACCCTAGTTTTCGGAAACTCCCAGATTAAGGCATGACACAGAGTAGCAGGCTCTGGTACTACGGTTGATGGTATAAATCCTGCATGACCCAGAATAAGGAATATACCATAGTTCCCGTAGTTTAGGGTCCTTAAGGTCATGCAGCATTTTGTCCAGCAACAGTAGTATATAGGTTTAGATAGGCTTCGGGGGTGAAGTTGTGATAATTGCACTGCTCACCGGTAGTCCCGGATCCTACAAAATAGTAGGGTTGTAACCCCTAGTTATAATGTACAAGTGTAGAATCCTTACCAGGATGCCCAGTAACCTAGGAATAAAAAAGGGCTCCCTTTTTGGTATTGGGTAACTTTATAAGGAACCTAGGACTACAAAAAGGGAATAAGGGTACTACTGGGCAGATTTAGGGTCTGCAAGGTTTCGGGGCTTGAGGGTTGCTATAGGGCGTCGTCGAGATTCAGTGAGACCTTCTACCCCCCCGCCCGCAAGACCCCAACGGACCCTAAGCTTACATCAATAAGCTTGTGGATCTCCATGCAGAGCATGAGCCTCCTCGTGGTTCTCCCCGTGCTCGCGGTAGTAGTCCATGATCGCCTACGGAAGTTTCGGCCGTGAGAGGGGTCCACTGAAGCTTAGGGCTTGGGGTTTAGAGCCCTCTCGAGGCTCACTACCCCCGCAAGCCCTAAAAGCCCCCAAAAGCAAAGTCTAAAAAAACACAAAACGCCGGAAAGATCACAAAAAAGGTTAGCGCAGGCCCTCTCGAGTTTTGTTCAGCGCTGCAAGCATCCCTAATTCCAAGAGCTACCAACCTCTAGACAGAAATCAAGCCATACATTATATCTATATATATAATATAAATAATATATATATATATATAATATGATATATATATATATATATATATATATACAATAGTAGCCCTAAGCCCTGGCGTATTAAAGTCCAGACCTTAGAACCTGAGCCTAAATTGGACCACCCACCAACAAAAGGAACCCCCACATACAAGAGAGCCCCGCGCGTTAAGAATTCGAGCTACGTGTCGTCGCCCATTTCGGAAAGCTGAGATGTTTAGCGTTTAGGGGCTTAGGGTTGGGGGTGTAGGGCTTCGTGTTCAAGACTTCCGGTTAATTAACCTATCCGGGTCGCCGCCAAACCTGGTCTTTGAGACCTTCCAACGTTCGTCTGCTCATTAAACAGTTACCCAGAGAGCCCAATACCCTTTAATTAAGAGGAATATGGCTTAAACTATATCGGGCTTCATATTATGATTTAAGCTATATACCTTAATTTATTGAGGGGTATTGGGCTCTCAGAGTACTGATGCCTACCGTCACCTGCGGACGCAGCAAGAGTCTAAGAGTGGCCAAGGAATCTTCAAGCTGTAGGATTGTTACGGAGTCGTTCTCGGGCTCCGAAAGGATAGAACCCTAAGCGCCTGCCGCGCAAGCCTCAAGTCTATGTCGACGTTTCGGTGACCTTTAATATGTAACAAGTGTGAGTTTAGGGTTTAGGACTTAGGGAACCCTAAGCCGCTCACGGAGCACACATCCTGAATAACATAGGGCTTTGGGGCCCATTATACTAGTTATAGAAAGGAGCCCCCAAAATAGTATCGGTAATCGTTTCAGACCCCATATTAGCTTCCTGAAGGCACCCCACCCTCCCTCCCCTAATCCGGTGAATCCTGAGGCCTAAATTCTGTGCGGCGGGGGTCCTCGTAGGCGCCATGTACATCTTCGAACCGCTGCCGGGCCTTTAGCCGCAACTTGCAGGGATTTTGCCGGTGAGCTTCTGTGGTTTCAGGTTTTTGGATTCGGAGTTTCTATGGCTTGGGGTTTTAAGATTCGGGTTTGTGGGCTTGGGGTTCGGCGCCTGGGCCTAGTGTCCTGGGTCTTCGTAGGGGTAAGGGCCCTGCGGTTCGGGGGCCAGAAGGCTCTAGATGGAAATGGAGCCCTTTTTATCAACTACATGTTGTGGATCCTTGCCACAAAACTCCTAGTGAAGGACTCCTAATCGAAGGATCAGGGGAGCTTGGTAAGTAGGTCCTATGTCGGGTTATGTGACACCTGACTGGGCTTTCTCTGCTCGCAGCCTTGCATTCTTAAACTACTTACCAAGTCCCCTGGTAACAAGGACCGTCCAAGTGCACTTTAATGGAACCCTTATGGTCCTGATTCGTGGGTACTGACAGTATATTAGAGGGTAGTTGGAGGGTCTAGGAAACCCCAAGCCCTGAACATTCTGTTAAGATACCCATGTAAGCTCTGCCGGCGAGGTTGCCAGCCCAAGCGTGCTAAGGACTCGACGTCTTGGTGCTCCTGCGAATGAGGGCTTTACTGGGTTTAACACCGAAACCCTCTGACCATGAACTTGCATGAGAAAGCAAGGTGTGGAAGAGCTGTTTCAAAGTCTAACTATAAGCCTTGGCGCCTAGGCCCACACTAAACCACACAAAAGTTGGAGACCAGAACAAGGATGACTATAGTGCTACTATTCCCTTTTTTGCCTTCCCAGCATGAGGACAAGGTGCTTTGGGGCTTTGCGGCAGCTGAGGTAGGGGTTTAGGGTTTGGGGCCTGGAAAAATCAGAAAAGGGCTCGGGGTACGTAGTAGAGAGGATTTAAGGACTTGGGGCCCTTTGGGGGTCCTGTAGTTCAGAGGATTTCAGGAAGTGGGGAATCAATACGAGTACGATTCCTATTATAAGGACCCCCAAATAAGGTACCCCTAATTTTCAGAAACTCCCATATGAAATACGAGTACTGATGCTTCCGAGCCCTGTATTCGAGCTCATCCATCTGGCAGAGCGGTCCTTTGGTGTGTCATGGTGACGTTTGTCTGGATGCCAGAGCCTCAGGGGACGGCGTGCCAGTAGGGGGTCCCGAAAGTACGGATTCTGATACACCTATACTACTATACTACTATACTACTGAGATTAAAGTTCAAAGAAGTCACCTCGCCCTATACATCAAAATTGCCAGTTCAAAGAGACAGCTTATACACTACAGTGCTGAGGCTGCTGAGCTGGGCTTAATTACGGCTTACGGTTACAGACAAACGGCTTAGGATTTGATGTAGGAACCTGATTAAGAAACCTTGGGCCTTTATTAGGGTTCCTACTATTTTGGGGTTATAGGCCCAGGGTTTCTTAATCAGATTCCTACAGTATCAGAGTACCATTGTAGACCCCTTATATAGTAACCCTTATGGACCCCTTAAAGGAAGAACCCTAAAGCCCTAAACAAACCTCCATTTCTACATTAGGGTTTCTTCTGACCCAGGCCTGGCTTCGGACATCCATACTTTGCGGACTTCCGCCAGCGGGGCGTTGCGCGCCACCTCGGATCGAGACTTCAGGGCTGTGGGGGCACACGTCCGCATCTGGCGGGGCGCTTTTCTGCAGCTTTTTGCGAGTTCGGTGCTAGGATAGGACTCTGCTTTGCTTTGGGAAGGGAGGGTGGGGGGAGGGGGCGGGGCTGCTTTCCTTCTCATGCCAACAACTTTCTTTGCAACTACGCAGTTTTGACGATGGCAGGCTTTGCTGTTTCGGTTGCTTCGGTGCTAGAATAGGTTTTTGCTTTGGGAAGGGTACCTCTACAGCTTTGTTTGGCGGTCCCAGTTGAAAGCCGACTGCGACTTTCGAAAGCAGCTAGGGCAGGTCTGCTGAGAAAACATGCAATGCCCTAACTGAGTTTCAAGGCAGAATGATCCTTCGTAGTCACTTCAACAAGCATAGAGGAACATTGTTTAATTTTGCTAACAGGCGTGGGTTTTGAACCCAGTCTGATAAAACGCGCCTTCCGAAAACCCCTGCGGTCACTTATGTAGGTGTGACAGAGTAGGGTACAGGGTTTTGGGATTGGGGTTAAGGGAGTAGGAGTTTGGAGTTTAGGGTTTGAGTTTAAGGCCCAGGGTTTGCTGCATAAAGTCTTGAGATTCGGGGTTTAGGCATTTGCGCTTTGGAGCACAAGGCCTTTATTCAATGCCTTACGGTTGCCTGCGCCCTCCAATGTATTCGTTCTTCATGAAACTCCGAAAACCTCTACCTTAGAAGTTGAATTCAAAATCACCCTCAACAGAGACTGCGTCTCTCACTCTCTGTCTCTGCCTCTCGCTGAAAAATGCATCTTGGGGTTGGGAGTCCCCCGCGTTTCTGAAGCCTGAATGAAACCCTTCATCCGACCAAAAATCCCTAAACCTTCAAACGGGACATGACCGTAAACAAGTGTTACATTTACCTTTTGTTTAAATGTACCTCTGTTACTCAGGTAGACCCTAAAGCGAACTCCCTACACCCCTGGAGCCTCAACGCCCTCAAAGCCCCTTGCTATAGGGGCCGCAACAAGTGAAAGAGGGTTTCGGGGTACATCGTAGCAAGGCGGAAGTGGAACAAGGAGCTCTTAGGCATGGTACTACTTACTGTTCAGTCTTCTAGATGTGAAACCCTTAACCATACTAGAGCCATATGGGAGTTTCCAAACATGGGGGGTACCTTGAATCGGGGTCCTTATAATAAGGATCCTGCTATTTGGGATACTATATTCGAGTCCCCTATTTTCGGAAACCCCCATATCCTGAAAGGCCCAACTGTAGATCCCTTTAACAGCACTCTCCCCGTAGAACCCTAATACACCCCTTGTAGAACCCTAAGCGCATCTAGGCCCCAATTACCTATCTTTTCAAGGACTTATATGCTGTAAGGAAATCATGTTCGGTACCCTAAACAAAGGTGTTACAAGGTCCAGGTAACCCTCAGATGCCCTCGCTCTCGTGAAGAACGGGGGAATTGGGCCCTAATAACCGGGTTTAGGGATTAGGGTTTAGGATGGTAGGAGAAGGCGGCTCTAACCCTCGGAAAAAAGGAAATTGGGCCCGAATAATAAGTATCAAGGGTCTAGTAACCAGTAGAAAGTAGAAGGAGCGTGTACCCGAAACCCTAAACGCCTAAACCCTAAACACAACCCTAAACCCCTAAACCCTAAACACAACCCTAAACCCCTAGACCACAACCCTAAACCCCTAACCCTCACCTCAACCTACCAAACCCTACCATTTTGCTGGTTCTTGTTAAAAGCCCCAACATGGAATTTATAGGGACCCTACTTTTTTGTAGGTTTTGGTAGGTTAAGGCAGGATCTCGAGCTTCCAGCCCCGAGGATGGCGAAGGGAGATTTGCCTCTTCGCCATGCCCCAAAAGTGGTATCTTTGGGGGGCCGTAAATAAATAGAATAGGGTTTTAGGGTTCCTTTAAAGGGCTCCTTTGAAAAGGGTCCTATAAGGGTACTATAAGGGATTTACGGATGTAGGGGTCTTAATTAATTCGAATAGGGTTCCATCACAGGGGTCTATAAGGGTTACTATAAGGTTACTATGATATAGGGCCGGGGGCTTAATGATTAGAATAGGGTTTTGGGGTCCATTTTAAGGACCCCATCCCCCAAAAAAAAACAGAATAGTATTGGTAATAAATCTTGGGGTTTGGGGGCCTATACGGTTTGTGCAGGGTAGGGTTCAGGGTTTAAGGTTTAGGATTTGAGCGTGTTAGGGCCCAGGGTTTAGGGCTCTGCAAGGCGTCTATTGGGGTTCCATCGGGGTCCTAGAATAAGCTTTCTAGAAAGGATCCTTTGGGGATTCTACAGACAAGGGGATTAGAGTTCTATTGAGCTTTTATCAGGTTTCTAGACGGGTTTATTGCGGGTCCTACAAGGGTTCCTTTAAGGAGTTGCCTACAGTTTCTGTACGGATTCCCGTTAGGGTTCTATGGGGTTCCTGGGTTTTGAGGTATATTATATTCTATATTATATATAAGAAGGAACCCAAAGAATACTAATCATTTGTAATTATTCCGATACCCATATTGTATTCGTTCTAAAGGGACACAATACTTAGGGTTCGATCAAGGTGCGATGAAGCCGCACAAACCAGTTGATGGGCTTGACTTGAACGCGGGAGGCTGTGAGGGTTTGTAGTTTAGAGGATTCTACATATGAACCCCCAAGAAGGAACTACAATCGAGCCTATAGGTAATATGTACACATACACAAACCGTAAACCCTAAACACCTTAACCCTGCTGAAGCACCCCATTCAGATTTCGCTGATATAGTAAGTGGTATCCCGGGTTCAGGGATTAGCTTTTAGGGTTTGTGGGCTATGGATCAATACGCACGGCAGGTTGGGTTGTTTCTTTTTGTAACCCTAAACCCTGGACCATCCGAACATGTTCTCACAAAGATACGATGAAACCACACACAGTCCTGGTATTTGTTAAGCCTGCAGACACCCAGCATCCCAAAATGAAAAACCTAGGCCCTTAACCCCAAAGTAAACTTCCACCCCTCAGTCTTAAGCCTTCAATTGAAGCCCAGAACCGTTTTAAACTCCAAAAACTCATACCCTAGACCCAAGAGTAACCTAGGAATAAAAAGGGTGCCCTTTTTGGTTTAAAGGGGCTTATAAGGGAACCTGAACCCTCAAAAAAGGGAATAAGGGCCTACTCTGGGTCCTAGTACCTAAACCCCTAAACCCTAAACCCCTAAACCCTAAACCCTAAACCCTAAACCCCTAAACCCTAAACCCCTAAACCCTAAACCCTAAACCCTAAACCCTAAACCCCAAACCCTAAACCCTAAACCCTAAACCCTAAACCCTAAACCCCAAACCCTAAACCCCAAACCCTAAACCCTAAACCCTAAACCCCAAACCCTAAACCCCAAATTCATACCCAGAGGCCTCCTACCGTCCTCAGCATCGCTAGGGACGCTCTGCAGCCTCCCCCAGCAGGGCAGAACACATCCAGACTCCCTACCCGTAGGCCCCAAAGTAGTTCCTTTTTGGGATTACCTTATAGGATTCTATATATGAATCCCCAAAAAAGGAACTACTTTGGGGCCTTGGGGTAACTCCCCCCAAAATCCCCCCGGCGTAGTGTTTTTTGTTGGATTTCCTTGCCGGGCCCTAAACCCTCAGCCGGCTCCAGGGTTCAGGGCCTACGGTTCAGGCTATCATTGTTTACCCAAAGGCTCCATGTACCCTTATAGTAGATACTTAAGCCCCAAAGTAGTCCCTATATAGGTACTTTAAGGCCTAAGTATATACTATATGGGTACATGGAGCCTTAGGGTTAGGGCTTTAGGGCTTAGGCTGAATGTATCTGCGCCATAAGGCTTTTAGGGCTTGCGGGTTCTGAGCTCCAGTGTGTACGAGATGCAAGGGCTTTCGGGTTGGTCGTGGTGTGGGACTTAAGGCTTCAAAAGACTTTTAGGTTTTGAGGGGAACGGGCTCTGGGCTTCTTTTCGGATTCTCGGCTTTAGGAGCTTGGGGTTGTTTGGGGTCGCCTACCTTGCAGATTCTCTAATTGCGGTATGAATGATCCTAATCCATATTCTCTAATTGTGCTATGATTGATCCAAATCTAAGGCGTGGGGTTCAGGGTTTAGCGCTTAGGGTTTCAGATTCTGGTTTGGGGCGGCAGGGCTCTCGAATTTGAGCTTCGCTTGGAGGATCTCGGGAAGCTAAACTAACACGGTTGATGATCTAAATCCTGCATTACCTTCATGGCCCGAGACTGTAGGAATTATGGTAAACTCCTTATTATGGGTCATGCAGGATTTATATCATCAACCGTAGTGCTGGGCCCCGGATGGCTCTGCTTGAAATCCGAAATGTCTCAGCCCCTGGAACCAAACATTACCACGAGTGTCCTCGGATGTTATCTCCAAGGGTAACAGGAGGGACCCATAATAAGGACCCCTAGGTATATACCCTTAATATAGCTATTATATACCCATTATATTATTATATAGCCCATTATAGGGTAGGGGTCCCCATTAAGGGTCCCTCCTTTTCCCCTTTGATCATCACTATCACTACGGAAGCAGGCCCCCGAAACCATAATAAGGATGGTCTTCTGGAATCCAACTTCACAATAGTTAGATATCTGACAAACGCCAGGAGAACGACATAAATGCAATCAAACCGGATGCAATACCGTTGGCTGTTGGTTTGACATGAAAATGAACTCGATACAACAAAGCTAATCTGGAACACTAAAATCATTGAAGCCATGATCGCCACATGAATCCTGAGGTCAAGGCTGGCTTCGGCCGTGCAGGTGCTTTGCCCTGCTAAAATCAAATCAGCTGCCGAATCTGTATTTAAAGACCTGTCAGCCCGAATAGAAGCGTATGAAACTCGTACCAAGAGACTCCAATATCCCTTAATTAAGGAATAGACCTTAAATTATAATAGGATCCCTAATACGATTTAAGGAATATTCCTTAATTAAGGGATATTGGAGTCTCTGGGTATTCAACGGTCTTGTCGCTGAAAGCAAACAGCTGGGCAAACGACAACTGTGAAGCAGCTGGAGCCGAGCAAGAGTCAGGAAGAAGCGCGTAAGAGGGTTTAGGGGTTGAGGGTTTAGGGTTTAGGGGTTAGGGGTTGAGGGTTGAGGGGTTTAGGGGTTTAGGGGTTTAGGGGTTTAGGGGTTAGGGGTTTAGGGTTTAGGGTTTAGGGGTTTAGGGTTTAGGGGTTAGGGGTTTAGGGGTTGAGGGTTTAGGGGTTGAGGGTTTAGGGGTTTAGGGTTTAGGGTTTAGGGGTTTAGGGGTTTAGGGTTTAGGGTTTAGGGGTTAGGGGTTGAGGGGTTTAGGGTTTAGGGGTTTAGGGGTTTAGGGTTTAGGGTTTAGGGGTTTAGGGGTTTAGGGGTTTAGGGTTTAGGGTTCAGTCGACACCTATTTGTTCAGAGTCATGTCCCCGTTTTTCGGAGTCTACAGAGGGTATAAGGTGTCAGTGCAGGTCACGGATTCTCGGTTTAAGGCTTGAGGTCCAAAACTAATTTACAATCAGGGATCGTCACGCTCTACAAGATTTTAACATGTAGCTTGCGGCGGGTTCGGATTCCCTGGGTAAAATGATAGGCGATGAAGGATGTGGGGCTAAAGGTGCGAAAAGTTGGTGGTTCGGGGCATCAGGCTAAGAGTCTTGGGACTCAGGTCACAAGTACGATGGCTAGAAGCCCTTTGCACCCGGAATGGAAATTTGCCAACAAAAAAGCGGGTTTCTACTATAACAACAAAGCATTCTTAAAGAGCAGCGAGCTCAGCACGAGTGACTAAAGAATCCAGCTCAAACCTAAACCCTTAATCCAACCCTCTCGGCTTGAACCAAACTGCATGCACTATGCCCACGACCCGAATCTGAGAGACCAACACCCTACATACAGTTTAGGGCTCAGGGTTTAGAGTTCAGAGTTTATGTTTTGTAAAAAAGCGTGTAGGACCGTCACCGCCTCGGAGTCAATATTGCAGTCGTGGAAGTGTCTGCTTCTTCTCGATCAGCATGGTCGTTGCATCATGTGTCCGCTGCCTTTTCTGGACCCAGTCCTTTGGTTCTTTGACTGGTCACGGAGGAAGGGGGACACGGTTTGCAGAACCTGTCACGCCACCGGCTTGACCTTCGTAAAGTGCCGTCTACACGATCCATTGTGAGTGCTCATGCAGGCCAGACTATCCCAAATTGAAACCTTTTCTGGAAAGGCCGGCGCGATGATATCCATGAAGGCGCACAGTGAATGTAACCTCCGGAGTCCGGTACGTCTGGCTCTGAGTGATCATGCACACGGCTTTGAACTTTGACGCGCTGGACCTCTCGGCCGTTGTCCGAACGTGGGTACATGGAGCCTTTGGGATCTTTGTATGTGGGCGAAGCCATGATACTGGGTATTGCGGTTTAGGGCTTAGGGTTTAGGGGTTTAGGGTAGAATCGTAAAACCTGGAGAACCCGTTTCGGCTTGCAGGCATTGTCATGAATCGGCACCGTGGCCGTCGAATTTCCGGTGCAGAACATCCTATACGGAACTTCAACCCCTAGCAAAAATGATAAACTTTAGCTGTTCCCTGAGGTTCTGCTAATCCACAACAAACATAATCTCTGAATATTCCTTAGGATCGATCAGGGCCACAACGAATTCAGCCGCTAGCAGCTGACCTAGACCCCCCAACTACCCCTAATATACTAAATACCCACTATTAAGGATTTAGGGTGTAGGGTTACCTAGCCCCCCCCCCCCAACTACCCCCTAGTATACCCTAAGGAGCATTGGGGCTCTCTTAAAGGGTGCTTCGGGGGGGTCCAAGAATGCACGAACCTTGCAGCAAATTAGCGAAGGAAGGCCGGGCCCTCACTTGCGCCGCCTCCTTGGTTGAAGAAGAATAGAGATCTGTTTTTTGAAAGGCTTGAAATGGCTCTTTTTTGAAGGGCTTAATATTGTTCTTTTGTTTAAACGGCTTAATATGGTTCTTTTTTTTTGAAAGGCTTCATATGGCTCTCTTTTATTGAAAGACTGAGAATGGTTCCTTTTTTGAAAGGCTAAATATTGCTCTTGTTTTGAAAGGCTTCATATGGCTCTCTTTTTGTGAAAGGCTAAATAGTGCTCTTGTTTTGAAAGGCTTCATATGGTTTCTTTTGGAAAGGCTTCATATGGTTTAACTATTTATGAGTTCATGAACAAGGATAGAGATCGATTTTGCAAAGTTTAGTACTAGTTACACTCTTTAAGAATGTAGGTTTCAGGGTCCGGATTTCGAGTATGGTGCTTTTGCCTGGAGTCCCGTGCTTTTGCACTAGCATGGGACCTTAAAAGGCTGCCAGGATAGACCTAGGGGTTTAGGGGTTTAGGGTTTAGGGGTTTAGGGGTTTAGGGGTTTAGGGTTTAGGGTTTAGGGTTTAGGGGTTTAGGGGTTTAGGGTTTAGGGTTTAGGGTTGTAGCATTTAGGGGGTTGTAGGGTTCAGGGTTTCAGAGAGACCTCGTTCAAGAGGGGGTTGAGGCTCCTCCCTGCATTCTCCATGAAGGATGTTCCGTCATAGTGGAAGTTGAGGTTCCTCAAGGTCGTGCAGGGCTCCGCCCATAAAACCGTAAAAAAGGTAGGAGCGGGCCTTCAGGTTTATCGGGGTTCTCGACGGTAGCATCTTAAACCACACCGCAAAGTACCATACGCTGCTTTACGTAGGGCCCCTAGAGAGCCTCTGTATCCAGGTTCATGATGAGAGCCCACAGTAAACCCCACAAAGTTGGAAACCCCATAGCCTCGATCCCTAAGAGTAATGCATAGGGAATCCCAGCACTATTTGGCCTTAATCCGGTTTCCAACTTTATGAGGCTTACTGTAAGCAAAAAGGAAGCAATGCAAGATCCCCACCCTAACATCGCTTTGCCCTACGTCTGCGATCCTGGGGCCTGTGCCCAAAGCCATGCGAAATTCTAACCTAAGATCTTAATTCCAGCATAGGGTTTAGGCTTTAGGGCTTGCAAATGAGTTTTGTCCCTATGCACTGAAGCCCTGCGCTGCAACACAAAGCCGGAATTCATGCCAAAACGCCTTAAACTCCCTAAGCTCAAGAACCTACTCCCCA
Organism: Symbiodinium sp. CCMP2592; assembly: GCA_905221615.1. NCBI lineage: Eukaryota > Dinophyceae > Suessiales > Symbiodiniaceae > Symbiodinium > Symbiodinium sp. CCMP2592. The sequence goes on along the minus strand of CAJNDT010000502.1, from coordinate 1,009,838 downwards.
AACCCCAAACCAGTCATCAACCCCATAAGCCTCATACCCCAAACCCTAGACCCTATAAACCCTAGACCCTAAGCCCTATAAACCCTAAACGCTAAACCCCATAAACACCTCAAACCCTACACCCCCCTAAACCCCATAAACCCCCAAACCTTAAACTCTATAGACCCTTAACCCTATAAACCCCAAAACCTCAAACCCTATTATATAGACCCCCAGCCCTAAACTCTATAGACCCTAAACCCCATCAACCCTGAACCCTAAACACTAGCCGCAAGCGCCTCTTGGCTGCGACTGCCTCCTGACCTTAGGCCAGCGACCGCTTTGTGAGGCTGCGGCAGTGTTGTAAAGGGCTTCGTTAACCAGGAGTCCCCCAACAAGGGCCCTCTTATAGAGCCCTTCTAGTCTGTCTTCATGGTGGATTTTTGGGGGGTATAATGGAGGGTAGTTGGAGGGTTCTGGGAAGGGCATCTTGCAGCTATCCTGATCTTCATGGGTTTTGCTGGAATACTTCTTAGCTTCCCCAAAATAGTATAGCAGGATACAGGTAGACCCGAATAAACGCATAAATCCTTCAGAATCCTTACAGAATTCAGGCCCAACACCGTAACCCGAACCAGGTTTAGGGTTTTTAGGGTTTAGGAACCCCTACAGAAGCCCTGCAAGGCTTTACATTACAACAAAACTGACACCCCCCGCCCCCCCCCCCCTCAACCCGGAAATTGCAAGGAGAGGTGTGGATTTGAGGTTGAACGAACCGTAACGGTCCAAGCCTCTAACAAGTACACACTCTCGCAAATACTAGTGCACTTATGCTAATCACCTCATTGCGAAAGCAAGACCCCTTGCGCATGATTGCCATATGGGGGTTTCCTAAAATAGGGGACCCTAATTTAGTATCCTAAATAGCAGGATCCTTATTGCAAGGACCCCCAAATGCGGTACCCCTAAATTTCGGAAACTCCCTAATATTGACAAAACCCTCAACCCAAAAGCCTTCAGTCTGGAATCGGGCTCTATGGGATTCCATCCCGGAAGGAAGTTAACCCTAAACCCTAAACCCTAAGAGCGAACCCCCAGAAGGTTAGAACATGGTGTCAGGATGATTGAGGCTGGGAGCCCCTCTGCTTTGCCTCAAGGTCAAGGGTATGGAGCACAGGGCTTTGGGGTATCAACCCTGTACAGAGACCCACTCACCTGCATCTCTCTAGGGTGCCCACTCTGCGTCTCGGTAGAAGCCGGGTCCTTCAGAAGCCACAGAAGCAACAATGCTTCGAGCTCAGGGTACGGTTTCGGGTTTAAGCGGATCGGTTGAGGACAGTTTAAGACGCTGGGAAATTGGGATTATGCACAAGGGCTGCAAACTGGACTCAGATCTGTGCGATACAGGTACTCCCATTGTGTTCCAGACATACTTATTATGGTCTTGGGGACTAGAGACCCACTAGGTTAGCGAGCGCATGCGGGGCTCTTAAGGAGACCTTGTAAGAAAGCTAGATTCACCACATCCATCATCTCCCTTTTTCCGACCCTGAACCCTCAACCTGCGTCGTAGACTCGTAGACCTCTCCACAACAAGAAACCAACAACCCCAAACCCGAAACCCTGAACCCTAAACATACCTACAGGACCTAAGCCCTAAGTAGAAAAGATGATTCTGAGAAGAGCCAGGAAGCAGAATGATTCCCCCTACCCTTCGCGCGTGAGAGCCTGAGGGCTTAGCTGCACCAGCAAACAGCCTGCCATGTCTCGCCGTAATGCTTGGGCCCTAACAAATAGGATGGCCTTAGCTCCTTTCTTGATATTAGGGAGTTTCCGAAAACAGGAGACCCTAATATAGTACCCTAAATAGTAGGATCCCTTTTATAAGGATTCCAAAATACGGTAGCCCTAGTTTTCGGAAACTCCCCTAAACCCTAAACCCTATAGATCCCTTATAGGAACCTAGAGATCCCTTTAAAGGTGCCCCTAATTTTCCATATAAGCGTAATGAACTATTCTGAGTTTGGGCCCATCTTTTAGTTTCCCAAACCTTTCAAAATCCCTTAATTAAGGAATATCCCTTAAACTATAGTAGGATCCTTAATATATTTAAGGTATAAACCATTCAGAGTATGGATTTTGGGACCTAAAACCCTACTATTTGGGTACTTGGACCCTCTGGGATACAAGTCCGGAGAAGACGGTAGTAGGTTTTGGGCGGGGGAGGGTAGGGTCTACTGTTGATGGTAGAAATCCTGCGCATTACCTTAAGGACCCTAAACTACGGGAATTCTGGTCTACTCCTTATTCTGGGTAATGCAGGATTTCTATCATCAACCGTAGGAGTCTACTTGGACCGCAAAAGTATGTAGAATCATAGCCTTTCGTAGGTGTTCGGTGGTTTAGGTCGGGTCCATAGGGTCTGGGGGCATTGTAGGCCTACCTTAACCCCAAATAACTTACCTTTTTACAGACTCATAGCAAGAAATCATATTGGGGAACCCTAAACAGGCAGGTTCTTTAGGGTCCAGGTAGGCCTTACCTATGGAGTCGAGTTCGAGGATTCCTTCGTGGCCGTTTGCTTCTGGCGGTTCCTTCCCGGCCTTCAGAGTCTCCATATGGGTAGTTGTCAAAATTAAGGTCCCTTTTTGGGTACCCTAAATAATAGGTGCCGTATCATAATAGGGACCCAAAAAGAGACCATAATTTTGACAACCACCCATATAACTTTTGGGTCAGGGCGTACTATCGCATGACGCCGTACTTATAGAAGAACTATCAGAGAATCCTTTTTGTAATTCTTCAAACCTCGCTATTGCTGCGGCTGCGTCCTTGAAGGGAAGCGTGACCTTTTCCGTTCCGGCCTGTACTGGTGTCTCTTAGGGTTTGGGACTGGAGGCGCTCCAGACTTTACCCTAAGGGTCCAAGTAGCTAATAATATATACTCTCCCAAATACTAAGCTACATAACTACTATCCGAAACCGAAGTACAGAATTATGGGGTCCTTTGGACCCTTATAGGGTTAGGGAAAAGAACTTAAGACTTCCACAATCCCACGTGTGGATGTTCAGGTAGGAGCCACAATGGAGCTGTTCGCGCATTAAGCCAGAAAGTCGGGACTCTAACACGCAAACACCGACAAGGACTCACCAACCTCTACAAGGAGGATGCTCTCTGAGTCCTTCAAAAACTATATTCCTACATATATAAATATATACACACTTATATATACATGTATACTTATATATACTTCTTCATATATATATATATATATATACCCCAAAGTACCTATATGGGGACTACTTTGAGTCCAAAGTATGTGCTGCTTGGGTACATGGACCCTTAGGGAGAGAAACCCTGTGAGGAGCAACGCAAGCCAAGTAAGTTCAAGAAAGGCACTGCGCCAAACCTCAAAGCCCTTAGCTCGACACCCTTTGCTGCTGGGTGGTCTCGGTTTAAAGGAGCACAGTAGAAATCTATTCCTAACGCAGTGCTGGTGGTCTCCTGGTGGATCTTGGTGGTCTCTTGGTGGTCTCTTGGTGGTCTCCTGATGATCTGCTAGTGGTTTCCGCATAGTGTTGCTGGTCGTCGTGGTGCTTTTTCACTGTTTGGGGACCTACGTGCATTACAGTAGGACATGATTTGTACATGTGCGCACATAAAAAAACAGATATCTATGTCACATGACGTCGAAATCATAGACCACACGAGATTGTATAAGTATACATTGCATATATGCACTCAATGACTGAACATGCCATTGAAATACCGGTCTGCACTCACGACGCCCTGAACCCGAAGTGCTAAATAAACCCTATAACACTGAACCCCAACCCACTATTCCCAACCCTAGACCCAAGACCGGAGACCCCGAATCCACGAACCAAGACCCTAAACTCACCCTAAACCCTAAACTCTTGAACCCCAGACTCGAAATCGACCCAAGCCCTGCATCCACGAACCCTCGACCTTGAATCGTAAACCGGCGGTTTAGGGTTTAGGGTTTGGGGTTTAGGGTTTAGGAATAACTAGAAGTAACTACTCAACCCCGATAGTAGATGCCTCCCGAAACCGTCAACACATCAACTCTACCTAGACCCTGAACCGTCAGTAAATCCCAAAACTGGGTTCTTGTTAAGGGGTTTAATTTAAGTTACCACAGTATGGATGTACAGTAAATAATCCGGTCTCCTTGTTATGGTAACTTAAACAAAGTCCTTTAACAAGAACCCAGCCTGTTGTAGCCCTTATAGATCGGTTTCAAAAGCCCATTGAAGGAACCCTATGTCACCCTTAAAAGGAGCCCTTAAAGGAACCCTATGGTGGGTATAAGCCCGGAGTCCTGGCTGCCTCCTCAGCGCCGGGGACTGGGAACGCCTCGGATTGCTGCTTTCCTCGAAGCCGAAGCGGTGCACGGACCTTTGCCAAGAGACTCGCCAGGACTCGCCAGGGCTTGTAAGGTCAATTGGGTTTAGGTTTAGGGTTTAGGGGTTTAGGGTTTAAGGATTTAGGGGTTTAGGGTTTCGGGTTTAAGATGCACTAAGACTAAGCAATGCACCTGAAAACTGGGGTATGACAATCGAAAGTCGGCACCTCTACCCTTTTCAAAGCACCTTGCAAAACCTCTTGCTGTAAGGATAATAATCAACAGGTCATAAACTACTAGTTTGTAGGGTTTGGGGCTACAGGTTGGGTTTTGCTGGCCCTCTGTGCAAAGACTGTGAGTCTATAATTGTCACCACAAGAGGTGCTATAAGGGGTACTGTACTGGGGCCTATGGTCCACCTAGAGAAATCCTGTGGGTATGGCGGTATGGCTGCTAAGGAATAAACACTTGAAGGTATTTTGGATCCACAGGCTAAGTAGGTAGACCTGCGCAGCACACCGCAGAGCCCCACGTGCACTATCCTATAGACTTGTACGCCCCCACTGTCTCACCGCCCCTCCTCAGCAAGCCGCTTCGCAGGTTCATTCGCATCTGCGTATGCTCTGCGAGGGATAGATTTGCAAACTCCTTAGGCTCAGCTATCACAGCCGAGCCCACCTTCGATTGATTGAGCCGTACCAACCATATCGACTGACCAGCAGCGCTCTATTTCAGGAATATACCTTAAACTATAATAGGATCCCTAATATGATTCAAGGAATTGAATATTCCTTAATTAAGGGATATTGGAGTCTCTGGGTCTTCGCTTGAGACCAGCGTCTTCTCAGGGCGAAGAACTGTTCCGGTCTCTTTCTTCCCGTTCAGAACTGCCGTAGCCTGAGACATGCTGGAGTGGATGGACACAAAAATCATCGGCCTTGGCATCGGCCTTCAACGTTCCTCGATTTGACGCCGCCCTATTCAGCAGGAGATTCATGGTCGTGTTGATGGCCTGGGTAAGGTCATTTCCGGAGAACAGCGTGTCCTCTGTCATCACGTTTTTTCCCATGATCCGAAGGGGTTCCTCTAACAACTCTTTTATGTCTCGGGCGACTTCGGGGCTGCATCGTTGGCCGTAATGCCGAGCAAGTCCACCCAGTAGCAGACTCATGCCTTCGAAACTATGACTTTCATTAACAGCTGAACAGTCATCAGAGACGTACACCGAAGAGCAGTCTGCCATTACCCAGAGCCTGCAAAACCCCTTAATTACGGAATATACCTTAAATCATAATAGGATCCCTAATATAGTTTAAGGTATATTCCTTAATTAAGGGGTTTTGGAGGCTCTGGGTATCGCACCGCCGCTTTCATATTGAGTGGATACAACCAGGGCTTTAGGGTCTGCGGTTTGCGGCTTGGGTGGCCTAGGGGCTGAAGGATTTAGGGTACGGTTGATGATATAAATCCCAGGGTTCCCTTTAAAGGGATCTATAAGGGTACCTTTTTGGGGCTCCTTTAAGGGATCTATAGGGGGTTTAGGGTTTAGGATATAAATCCTGCATTACCTTAACGACCCCAAACTATGGGAATTATGGTACATTCCTTAATTTGGGTCATGCAGGATTTATATCATCAACCGGTATCGGGGGTTTGGGGAGTGCAGCAACCCAAAGACTCGAAAAACATGCTCTTCAATCCAGCACGTGTAGCTGCACCAAACAACCCGGAGCAAGACGAACTCATAAGATTCTGCCGATGCTCACAGGGTTCAGGGATTTAGGGCTTAGGGGTTCGGAGTTGTTTCGGGTTTAAGGTGATTTGAGGCCAGGGTATCGGAATCAAACTGACTCTGAAGAACCCTCGAAGCGCCTCCTGCAACTACACCACCGAACACCGCAAACCCAAGTCGAATCGAAAGCCCCGGCATTGGACGGAGTATTGAAAGAACCCTCACAAAACCCGATTGAACCCTTACGTAACCCTTAAACCCTGTCGCAAACACCCGAAAACAATCAACCCAATGCCAACCCTAAACCCTAAAGTCCTTCAAGCAACAAGAAACAAGGCCCACCTTGTGCTTCTCTGGCAAATGGTGCCCAGATGCCTATGGCTCAACAAGGCTACTGGCTTCGAAGGCAGCATGTTAAAAGAGCACGGTACTTACTATTGGCACTTATAGAAACTTCCAAATACTCAATGCATCCGTTATCAACCACTTATAAGAAGCCCGATAAACGCTTCCCACCCACCCTAAACCCAGAACCCTAAACCCGAAAATCCCAAATCCTGAAACCCTGCGCCTCTAAATCCTAATCCCCGAAACCCTGAGCCCTAAACCCCTAAGCTCGAAACCCTGAACCCTAAACCCCTAAGCCCGAAACCCTGAGCCCTAAACCCCCAAGCCCTAAACCCTATACACCCTAAACTCTGCATTCTTGTACACCCCCCTGACCCACATAACCCCCTATGAAACCGCTATAAAAACCCTGAACCCTAAACCCGAAGATCCCCAAACCCCTAAACTCTAAACATCTTAAACACTAAACCTTGGGTACGGCCCCCACTCAGCAATAGTTGAATAATAATCATAATATAGATATATTAAGACCTTAATAGTAGCCCTATTATAGACTCTTACTGTATGGGGGCAGTACCTAAACTACACCCGTACAAGTCCGATTTGAAGCCTGCAGCCGGCCTTTCTCTTCGTGCCGAGGACTCTCTGACGCACCCGGGACACCTCAGAAAAAACAACACGGCCTTCAAGGGTTTACTATACCTGGACCCCCAAAACTATGTAGAGTAATCGCCTTTTCTAGGTTTTGGTTGGGCCATCATTTTATCTACTTTTGAGGGTCTAGGTAGGGCTTTTAAACAATTGCCAATGCTATTGTTGGGGTTCCTTAGTATGATTATAATCTACTATACCCCAAAACCCTGGTCTAATTATTAAGGCCCCGATATTAGGGTTCCTTCCCAGGGTTCGATAAGCGCCATTTGTCTGCACAGGCGGCGGCTGCACCGGCCGCCACCAAAACTGCAACGGCCACCGAAGCGGTGCCGGAAAGTAGGGTGTTTGGAAATTCAGGTGCCGTACTGGTTACTTAAGCTCTGCAATATATCCCATGAGCTCAAAAAGCCAACGCTCAATCCGCAGAGTGAAAGTTGTTTGCGGCGTTCCCGCGGTACTGTAACTACTGTCCTGTCCTACCGATCCTGAAGCTCGCAAACCGGGCAATAAACCTGCTGGAGGTGCACTCTGCAGTCAAAACTTGAAGTTCGAACTATGCGATGTAAGTTTCTATCACCGGAACAATTTGCGAAACACTCTAATGTAATTCCTGCACACAGATTCCACGGCCCTACTTCCTACACCGCCCCGCCTTTTCAACAACTCGCTCCAACACCCCCTCAACCCTAAACTCCGACAGCAGCGAATCAAACAACTAGTAATCCTATCAAGTCCGGCGAGAGGCCCTGGGTTGGCCTTTAAACACCCTGAAAAATATTCATATATAGGGTCCCTTATAAAACCCAAATAAGGAAAATAAAAAATGTCCCAAAATCCAACCTAGGGCCTTCTACATTCCCCTTCCTTGCAGCAGAACTGAAACCTGAAACCATGCATCCTCTGCCTGAACACTAGACGCTAAACTACCCTCTAAAGTAAAAGCCAGAAAGTTGGAATATGGTTTCAGGGTAGGATACCCTATAATTTACCATAAAGGGTTTAGGATAATCATATTCCAACTTTCTGGCTTTTACTGTAATGTTCCAAATTGATTACCCACTATTAAGGACCATAGGTAAAGGGCACTTGGCAAGTCCTGGGGAACCCTAAACCCTACACCGCAAGTCTTTCTTTAACGCCCAACCTCCGGTGCTTCGGCTCTGACAGAAGTGTCCTGATCTGCATCAGTGTAAGGTTTGAGTTTGGGGGGGTCAGGGTTTAGGAGTTTAAGGGTCAGGGGTCTGGGGATTTACTGTAGGGTTTCAGGCTAGCTTATTGGGACTACGACTTGAGTTCTTACAAGGCTGAAGGCAACAGTTACTGCAAAGGCTCTACAGGGGTTCTAAACGGCTTTCGGCACTGGCAGTTAGAAGGGGTACCAGAAGAACCACTATTAGGGTAGTTAGGGCTCCTCTGTAACAGGCCTTGAAAGCCAGTTCGAAAAGGGCGCAAATTGTGCTTGGGGTCTGGGGTCAGCACTTGTGTCACCACAAAGGGTGCTATCAATAATTCTGTATATAAGATACTGCAAGCCTTTCAATGCTGTAGCATCTTGAAAACCAAACCCCGTTCCTGTAAGGGCCATAATATCAAAACATTGCATGTGCTCTGCGAATCCAATGCAACTGTCTGAGGTTCCAAGCCCGATTCTAGGGCCACGGGTGTGAAGTTGTTCGGCTTAGGACTATTTGGATTCAGGGCTTATAGGCTCTAGCTTTTAGGATCTTAGCATCACTCGGGTTTAGGGTTATTTGGACGCCCCTCACCAAAGCAGGGGGCGTATGTGGTCAAGGCAGGGGCTTTGCTGTTTGTTGAGACAGCCAAGGTCCCTTGTCACAATCCCCGTGCAATATGGGGGCCTTAATGATTCGAACAAGATTTTGGGGCCCCTTCTACGATACTTGTAATAAGGAACCGCCAGAGTGGTATTGGTAATTATCCAGGCCTCTATATTAATGTAGGTAGAATAGGGTTTTGTGTACAACCCCTGAAAGCGTGAGGGCTTACGGCGCCGCATCCTTCCCAATAGTCTACTTCTGAGTGGTGTCAGCTGGCCCCGAGGACTGCCACTGACACTGCAAAGTAGAATCTAGGGTTTAGGGGGTTAGGGTTCAGGGCATATAAGGGATAAAGGGTTTAGGCTAACCGCACCATAGGAAACGCAAAAAAAAAAACAAGAACTCACCCCGCCCCTAAACCCTAGACAAGAAACCGAGTGTTTAGGGCTTTGGCTCCGGATTTATTTAAATGTATTCCCTACATAGTATACCATGGTATGCTATTTACAACCTACATCTTAGCGATGCTTTACTTCATTATATTGCACACTATCATCCCATGCTCGACTAGAAGCAGGCCGGTCCTGCAGCGGAAGTGCAGAAGGCTCAGCCAAGAGCCTTCAAATCAGGGGGGGGGAGTTCGGGTTTAGGATTGAGGGTTGAGGGTCCAGGGTTGAGGGTTTAGGTTTTGGGTATAGACGGTTAGCCCTAAACCCTGAACCCTAAAACCGAAGTCTTAGGGTCAGGGCTTACCTCGAGAGTCCTGTTTATCTCCTTTTTGGGGTTTAGGGTTTAGGGTTTAGGGTTTAGGGTTATCTCCTTTTTGAATCTCCTACAAATGAAAGGCCCTCCCGTCTGTTTGGGGCCTCAGGACAGTCAGGGTAGGGTCCAGAGTGTCGGTCTATACACTGTCTCCGCAGCCCTCAATGCGATTTGGTGTTGCAAGTCTGTACCTCGCAGTCGCCTCAGGCAATGGAAATCCCAGTTCTTGCAGCTGCTCACTCAAATCACGGTCCAGATGCTCAAGCTGTCTCGTTGTGTATCAAACAAGAGCTTCTCGAAAGCCTTGGTGCTGATCTGCGCCATGCCATTGCCTTGTATCGAACCTTTGTGCCGTCTGACACACATCCATCAGAACTCCAGTCCTAGCGACATGAGGAGATATCCGCCTCTTGGCGGTCCCACTTGGATCCTCGACCCAAAGCTTTCCGCCTGCGAAGCTTGAGATGCCAATGATGCCAGCATCTGAAACAACCGCGTGGTTGAAGAACCCTATGGGGCTTCAATTTCGCATCAATGGTCTATTGTCACTGAAGTCCTGTGTATAAAGCAGAAACATGCTTCAACACACTCACTGTCGGTGCCAAGGCCCTGCCAACAGTTCAAGAGTATACGATGATGGACCGACAGTAGCTATAGCTTACAGTATAGCCAAACATGTTAATTACAATGTATACGTGCAGAATACGAGACAGTATCATGGTAGATTCAAGCATACTCGAACAGGAACACATCAATTTGAAAACAGAAGGCCGTCGTCATCATCGCCTCTGTCGCCGTGGTCGTCTGTCGGGCCTTCTCGAAAAAAGCTTGCTGCCTCCAGCGAGAGGTCGTGCTCCATCATCTTCCCAAAGCATCCCAAGCACCTATATAGTGGAATAACAGGAGTCGTCTATATTAGGAGTCGTGATTAGGATTTGGGGAGGTGTATACCCCCCGTAACAGGTACCTAGGACCCTTGGGAGAATCAATCTCGGCCAGTCCCTGTCAGGGAATCCCAGAGATCGTCATCGTCGCCCTGTCGCCCCGTCGCAGCTGCGGTCGTCGCGACGTTATACACCCCCTGCCAAATCATTCATGATGAAGCACCTCTCTAAGGCCTCACGGAACCGCTGAAGTGCCTCGTAGACAATTCCGGAAACATATGCAGCCTACGACTAGAACGAAACCACCGCCAAAACGCCATAGAATCCTCAACTTATCAAACCACTCTTCTGCTCTGAACCGTGATAATCCGTATACCCTATAGAAATCCTTTTACAACCCCCCCCCCCCCCCGCCCCCCGAACATCCTCAGATGCAAGCCGTAAGCCCGACAGAAACGCTCACAAAAGCTCGGGGCCGGGCTTTGTCGGGTCGAGCCCCTTGGAAGCGGATTGAGAGCTTAGCCCTATGCCTCCAGGGACCGTATTATGGGGTCCTTAAGGGGTCTAGGGCCCTAACTAGAGGGTAGTTTAGGGTCTACCTATAGTCTCCATTGTAGTTCCTTTTTGGGGTTACCTTATAGGATCCTAATTATATATTTTGGTTAAACCAAAAAAAAGAACTACAATGGAGACTATAGGTAGGGCTTATAAAGCCTCGGATCCTCCGAAGCCAGAAAATGAGTGTTTAGGGTTTAAGGTTCAGGGGTTGAGGGTTTAGGGTTTAGGGATAAGGGTTCAGCAGCTCCGGACCGAGTTTAGGGTTTCAGGTTAGGTTTCGGCTGATTAGGCGGCTTTAAGCCGAAAAAATGCCTTCAAGTACAATTCCTATATACACTCTAACTAGGACCCTAGCGTAGGTACAATGCGCAGACATGGGTCTTGGAAGGTACTGGATATACTGGCTATGACATAGGACACCTTCGACTACAATTTAAGATAGCGCTATGGTATAAGGTGTGTGACGACGCCTGGCACACTAAACCCTGGGCCATAGCCCCAGAACCCAAACAATAAACCCTGCCTGCACCTGAAACACCCAACCCCCCTTGACCCTGAAGGGCTCGGTACGGAGCCCAAAATAGCGCCTTGACAATTTTAAGACAATTTTCGTGCATGTTGTAAAGTATTGTAATACGAGGACTACAAGAGGCTACTGCAGGCAATCTTTCCGACCTCTGTCGTGGAACCCCAAACAAGCGCCCGGCGAGGAGCTGCCGCCGTAGTCTCCAAGCTCCTTCAGACGAATGTTCGGTTACTTCCAAAGCATAGGGTAGAACAAACTGTACAGGGCTCCTTACAAGGTTATTGAGAGGCAACGTTCGGGGGAGGTATGAGGGTCCCTCATTGTCGAAACATCCCATATAAAGTTACCCTAAACCCTAAACCGCAGTTCATGGTTGCACCTTCTCGCCGCATCTCTTCGGCCACTTTCAGGGCTGAAACTCAGACAGTGCTGGGTGTGGGCAGGGGTGCAAGATGGGAGTTTCCGAAAATTAGGGGGGGGTACCTTTAAAGGGATCTTTTAAGGGTTCCTACAAGGGATCTATACTGTCTAGGGTTTAGGGTTTGGGAGTTTCCGAAAACTAGGGGGTTCCTTAGTTTGGGTCCTTATAATTAAGGATCCCACTATTTAGGGTACTGTATGAGTGTCCCCTGTTTTCGGAAACTCCCATATGGATCTCTGCTACAACGCCCTATTGACACCATGTTACTAAAAACGATGTAGCTAAAACACATAAACCCTAACCACCGAAAGCACTATCAACGCCAACCTATAAACATACTTCGCAATAAGTAAGTTCTAACTTAAGCTCCTGAGCCTCTAGAGCCCCAAACCCAAACCCTAAAACTTAAACCCTTGGCCCCTGAACCCCTAAACCATCAATCCCTATTTCCCCCAAACTCTGAAACTTCAATTCCACTGTTCCCCCAAATCCCTAAACCCTAAACCCTAAAACCCCAAACCTTAAACCCCTAAGCCCTAGCCAAATCTCTGAAACTTCACATCCGGTGCCTCGGGAAGGAGAAGTGTGTTCAGCCTCCGAAAGGCGCACAATTGGTTCCGTCAGGGGTTCAGGGGTTGAGGGGCTTTAGGGTTTAGGAGTTTAGTGGTTTAGGGGTTTAGGGGAGTAGGGGGAGTAGGGGTTTGGAGTTTAAGGGCTCAGGGGTTAGGAGTTTAGAGGTTTAGAGTTTAGGGGCTGAGGAGTTTAAGGTTGGGGTGTCGGCATTGTGTATAGGGGCTTCGGGGTTAGGGTGCTGGTGAGTTTAGACTATGAGAAGTGTGTAGGTGTCTAGAGTTCGGCTGTGCTAGTTCTTGGTGTGCCTTAGTCTTGAGGACTGCAACGTTTACAGATAAAGACTCAGACCCTAAACCCGAAACCCTAAACCCGAAACCCTAAAACCCTAAACCCTAAACCGTTAAACCCTAAACCCTAAACCCTTAAACCCTAAACCCTAAACCCTAAACCCTGAACCCTATACCCTAAACCGTAGACTCAGGCTGTAGGGATATAAGTTCTCTCTGCATGACGCCTAGCCTTCGGGTGATACACCCGACGGCCCGAAAACCGACTTCTTCAAAGGCGCTCTGATTAGGGAGTCATAACCTACTATCCCTAAGACTCCAGTTTGACTTAATTAAGGAATTTACCTTAAATTACAGTCGGAGCCCTAATAAGATTTAAGAACGATTCCTTAATTAAGGGACATAGGAGTCTCTGGGATTTTGGTAGGGTGTAAGGCTACATAAATAAGTCCTTTCACTAGCCCTTATAGCAGCCCGTATAGACCCCTTTTACAGGAATCCTTCAACAGAACCCCCCTCAAGAAACCTAGGCAAACCCTACAAAGTCGGAAAAGAAGGCTACGATGCATTTGCTTAGAGACCACTGCGGAGTCGAGGACCAAAGCGCCGAAGTACCTACTATAGTACTCTTCATGAATCGAACAGGGGTCTTTAAGGATTAGTATAAGGGAATAGAGGGGATTTAATAACCAGAGCAATGTTGCTCTAAGGGATAGGCTTCATCTAAAGGCTTTCATGGTTTGAATAATTACTGTGGAATTTGTTGGCAGGGGAGGCATGTTATAGCTATAGACCCTATGGCAAGGTGTTACTAACTCTTCCTGTGTTACACTACACAGTACAAACCAAGGTGACTAGACAAGGAAATCCCATGATGGCTTGCATGTCTAGTCTAGTCTCCTGAATTGGCAGGTTACAGCCTCTTGGCTCGACTACGAGCCCTGTCTAGGTTGACCCTCAGGCGCGAAATCTCGAAATGCCGGTAAGGAGGGAACGACCAGCCCATCAGACATAGCTGCCTTTGTAGCTAGGGTAGGGTTTGAGGGAGCACTATGCTACAGTTATACATGGCTTCAATCACTTCAGAACTCTTGTCGTGGGATGAGGGGACTTGGTAAGTGGGGCCATAGGTCTCTAAAGTTCGGGTTGCTGCATTTGCTGAGCTGGCCCTTTGGAAGTTCCTAAACTTTTAAACCCTGCAAACAAAACTAAACCCTAAAATTGCCAATGAACCTCCAAGCCCAAGACAAAATTAGACTCTGGAGCAACCCTAGACCCTAAACCCGAAACTAAACCCTGAACCCCTACACTGCACGGAAGGATCTTACGGTCCCAAGCTTCAACTTACCTTCGGTTAGTAGGGAATGGAAGAATGGTAGCAATAGTAGTTATGACTGTAGCCCATTCCTCCATTCCCTACTAACCAAAGGTAAGTCAACCCTAAAGCCCAAGCCTGAACACTGGGCCCCTCTCTGCCAGGACTCTTTGCGATCTTACGGTTTAGGGTTTTGGGGGGTCAACCGACTATACTCGCATCTGAAATTCCCCACCCATATAATCATCAGATTGTTAGGAAAAATGTGTGAAACAAGTTATATGGGTGGTTGTCAACATGATGGTTTTTTTTGGTACCCTAACTAATGGGTGTTCTTATATTAGGGGACCCAACAAGGGACCCTAATTTTGACAACCACCCATATCTCCCTAAACCCTAAACCCTTTATAGAACCCTTATAGATCCCCTTAAGGAACCCTTTAAAGGGACCCTAGGCTACCCCTAAAGTTGCATATTAAGAGTCAGTGCACTTCAAGGCCGAGGAGTTGAGCTTGAGCTCTGAGCCCCAAGACCCAAACCTGAACCCTCTGAAGTTTAGGGGTTTAGGGTTTAGGGGTTTAGGGTTTAGGGGTTTAGGGTTTAGGGGTTTAGGGGTTTAGGGTTTAGGGTTTAGGGTAGTTCCTCTTCCATAGTACTCCCATAAGACCCCCTTTACCTTATAGGAGTGGTATGGGAGGCTTATGGGAAACTACCCACCTAATAACTACCCACCTGTAAATGGCTTAGGTAGACCCTAAGGTAAAAGCCAGAAAGTTGGAATATGATTATCCTAATCCCTTTATGGTAAATTATAAGGTTTCCTACCCTGAAACCATATTCCAACTTTCTGGAGTTTCCTATAAGGCCCCCCAAAGTAGTCCCTTTTTGGGGTTCGTATATAGAACCCTATAAGGTACTCCCAAAAAGAAACTACTTTGGGGCCTATGGGTAAGCCCTAAGCCTATACGCCTTAAACCCTCTCGGCCCAATACTTCGACGCTTCGCCTTAAACCCTAAGCAAGCCCTCCCTTCGCCTTAAACCCTAACCAAAGGGTATATAGTACCTTAACCCACCAGAACCTACCTTTTTGTAGGGTCCCTATAAATTCCATATTTGGGTTTATAATAAGAACCTACAAAAATGTATGGTTTTGGTAGGTTAAGGTAGTAGGACTTCCATTTAGGCTTAGACCCCTTGCATCACTCCGCTCTGGATGCCTCCTGCGCTCGGTCGATGCTGGCTGAGGAATCTGCTGTGGTCCGGACCTCTGCGAAGGCGCGCAGTGCATGGATCCCGGTTACGAACTGCAACTTTAGGGGTACCCTAACGTCCCTTTAAAGGGTTCCCTAAGGGGATCTATAAGGGTTCTATAAAGGGTTTAGGGTTTAGGGAGATATGGGTGGTTGTCAAAATTAGGGTCCCTTTTTGGGTCCCTAACATAATACGGCACCTAATATTTAGGGCACCCAAAAAGGGACCATCATTTTGACAACTACCCACATGATGAAGGGAGGGATGGAACGGAGGAGGGAGGGACGGAGGGAGGGAGACGGAGGATGGATGTGCGTATGTAATGTCATGTAAAATGCTTTTCAGCGGCAACAAGCGTAAGGAGCACGCAGAATAACAACAAACAACTTCACTGTCCGTCACGGGCCACATTGCTAGGAAATCCTGACATAGCCATGTTGGCGGGTTTCCGCTCCTGAAACCAATAATTTAGGGACCTTAATAATTAGAATAGGGTTTTGGGGCCAAAACACTATAATTACAATAAAGAAATACTATAGGTAATTATTAAGGCCCCTATAGTATTCACCTTGCAGCACCCATAACCTGGTAACTCAAACATGTAGGCACAAGGCACCCGTTACACGGTATAAGCCGCAGCAAACGGACCACCCTACATATAACCCTCATAAACATCAGGGTGCCTGGACGCCTCGACTACAACTTCGCCCTAAACCCCTAAACCCCTAAAACCCTAAATCCCTAAACCCTAAACCCCCAAAACCCTAAACCCCTAAACCCTAAACCCTAAACGACTCTGCTCTAAAGCCCTCAAGCCATCGGCTCCGAAACCTGCATCGCAAATCCCAAACCCCAAGCCTCAACTGCTACTACTACTACTACTACTACTACTACTACTTCTACGGTTGATGATATAAATCCTGCATTACCTTATTAAGGACCCTAAACTATGGGAATTATGGTATATTCCCAAATATGGGTCATGCAGGATTTATATCATCAACCGTACTACTGCTGCTACTACTACTACTACTACTACTACATGATCGTGTTCCAAGCATGTGAGGTCAGGAACCCGTAAGAAGCCCATAAAGCCCCCAGCCTCAAACCGCAAGGAACCCCTACCCAGACAGCCCGAACGGATCCAAAAAGTAGATCCCTTGAACAGGGGGTTCCTCTAAATTACCCTTAGTCGTATAGGGCCCTAGTTTAGGGGATCTACTTTCTAGATCCTCCCGGGGGTCTGGGTAGAGAAACCCTAAACCCCCCTAGTACCCTCATTATGGTATTATCACAATGAGTATTACTACCATTGATGATTAACCTTAGTAGTGTTGTTAATGATTTTGCAACCCCTCGAGAGACAGGACAAGAGCCCTGCATCCCGTATACCTGAAACCCTTGAAAGGACCCCTGAAAGAAAGGTAGAGAGCCTGGCTCTAACACTGAACTCTTAAACCCTCAACCCCAGCACCCTTACGAGAGCCCTAAACCGCCTCCAAATCTCCACGACGAAGCCTTACAGGAATCCTCAACCACTCTTGAATCAATTGAACCCTTAACCCTACCAAAAACCCTCTAACATAACCCAAATACCCAATATTCAGGGCCCTTGGACGGTACCCTTAAACCCTTAGCCCCCCCCAAAGGGTCCAAAGTACCTGTAGTATAGTAGAATGTAGGGTTTCCTATTCGGAATTGGGGAAGTATCCCCCATAACAATACCCAGGACCCTTTGGGCCCAAAAACCCTAAACCCTTAAAACCCTAAACCCTAACCCTTTAAACCCTAAACCCAAAACCCTTTAAACCCTAAACCCCAAACCCGAAACACCAACAGCCCTCCGGAGCGCTGGGGATCCGACCGTCGACGCATAGAGGCTCAGCAAGGGCGACCGCTTCGCAGGTTCTGCAATGAACATGCTCCGAAACCGATCCTTTAAGGGATCCTTTAAGGGTTCCTTTAAGGGATCCTTCAGGGGATCCTTTAAGGGATCCTTCAGGGGATCCTTTAAGGTATCCTTTAAGGGTTCCTTTAAGGGTTCCTTCAGGGGATCCTTTAAGGGCATCATATGTGTTTAGGATTTAGGGTTTAAGGGTCCATGTGCTCAAGTAGTATATAATTTGGCCTCAATGTACTTATATAGGGAGTACTTTAAGCCCAAAGTATCTACTGTTTGGGGTACATGGACCGGTAGGGACATATCCCTTAAACACTTCCTTTGAGGTTCAGCTTACATTGGGCCCCCCTAGATGAGGTTTACCGGCTTTGGGGGGGCTTAAGATTGATTTACGGTGGAAAACAGTGCAAGGTTGAAAAGGATCCTTTGAGGGGGATGCTTCCGGGGGTTCTACAACAATAGAGAATTTCATTGAGCTGTATATGGCAACGATCAAGTGAACTACTTTCCCCGACCCGTTTGTCTGTGGAGCTCATCTCCTTGCTTGCTCCAACCACCTCCGCTGTCGCTTCTGCTGGTACGGCCGTCGATTTTACACAGCTTGTGCAGAACTCCCAAAACATGCAAGAAACCCCGCCAAATCCGTGTCCCGCCCAACAGGTATCTCACCTGGTACTTGGAGGATCGTGGGACTTAGTAGGTAAGGTCATAAGTACCTTACGTGGGGTTATATAAGTAGTTCTAAGTATCGTTACCATACTTAGAGCCCTAGATACTAAGTCACATGATCCTCTCAATACCCATCTAGAACCCTTACTAGTAACCCTTATAGATCCCTTAAAGGAACCCCTTAAAGGAACCCTAGGCCCTAGTTACTAAGTCCCATGATCCTCCAAGTATTAAATCCGGTTTCGGATTTTGGGCTCTCACTTCCCGATCACCATGCTGTCTTGATCCATTATAGGATCCTTAAGGGGGGGGTGGTTCAAGGGGGGAGGGTACTAGGGAGCTTTGGGGAACCTTGGGGAAGCTTAGGGAGTATTGGGGAATAATGGGGATTACTAGGTTACCTACCCCCCTTGGACCACCCCCCCTTAAGGACATCCTAAATCCATGTCGACTCGTTGTTCACTCATTCTTCGAAAAGCCTGTGTGCATCACTTCGGAAGCAAGGCATCTTTACATCTGCAGAACATCTTCGGTTTCTTAGCTCGAAAAACCAGCGAAGGCTTCAGAAGCCTTGCGTTAAGCAAAACCCTAAAGCCCTAAACGCGTAAACCCCTGTGCCGCAAACCCTGAACCCCCAAAAGCCTACACCGCAACATAGGGGCCTTCATAATTAGAATAGGGTTGTGGGGCCCATTATACTATAAACATAATACGGAACCACCAAAATAGTAGTAGTATTGGTATTTATTTAGGCCCAATATATAGTAGTTGAACCCCGCTCCTGTGCGTGGCAGAGAGCTGTGGGCAGCGAGTGCCGGTGAAGGCAACTTAGTGAGATCCCCGGTTCAGGGTGTTTAAAGGTGCTATAAGTTTTCATGAGGCTGTGCAGTGCTGTATAAGGTTTATCTCGGTTTTATAGTTTTTCTAGGCTGTGCATACGCTTTTAAAAGCTTGGTTTGTACGGCTATAAAATAGGCTTTATAGGGTCGAGGTTTCCAAGAATTAGCGCTCACCATAATTAGAGGCTTGAACAAATCCTGCCTAAAACCTAGTACCCGAACAACAAACGCAAACACCCTGAATCCTAAACCTCGAAACCCTAGAACCCCTATAAGCTCAAAACCCTCATAGCCTCAACATGGAAGCCGAAATAATTTACTATTCTACCTCAAGGCTCCTGTTCTGCTGATACGTATACTGACTTCCCCAAAACCCTATGCCAACTGATAAGGCCCCTCGACTAAATGCTTCGAGGAAGCCCTATAGACTCTCCCTTTGAAGGAGCCCTTCCAGACTCCTTCACGGAACCTTCTAAGGGAAGCCTGTCGTTCTAAACAATCAGCAACGAAGTCCCCGCTTTCAAGCGAGGCCAAAGCCGAAGCAACAGTCTTGCGACTGAGCCGGGTCGTCGGAACCTCCCGTGATGGGGACACCGGCTCCGGCTTAGCATGTAATTTAGGGTTTACAGTTTCCGGCTTATAGGGACTGGGAAACTATATACGGAAAAGGGAAAGGGTGATTTGCGATAGCAGCTTCAGTCTGTCAATGAACGGGTATTGGGGTCTGTGGGTTCAAAGCTTAAACCAGGAGGCTTCAGGTTCGGGCTTTCGCGCTAAGGGCTTGAGGCTCCGGGGGGGGGGGGGGGGAATGTGTCTTGGGCATTAGATGTCAAAATCTGTCGTATGGCCTAGGACTTAGGGTGAACGGATCAATCTGATTATGTAGAACGGCTAGAGGTCGGCAGGAGCGAAGGAGGAGAGGAGTAGAAGTAGTGGTGGTAGTAGCAGTAGTATTACTTGTAGTAGTAAAAAATGGCAGCAGTAGCAGTAGCAGTAGCAGTAGCAGTAATAGTAGTAGTAGTAGTAGTAGTCGTCGTAGTAGTAGTAGTAGTAGTAGTAGTAGTAGTAGTAGTAGTATAGTAGTAGTAGTAGTAGTAGTAGTAGTAGTAGTAGTAGTAGTAGTAGTAGTAGTAGTCGTAGTAGTCGTAGTAGTAGTAGGCGTAGTAGTCGTAGTAGTCGTAGTAGTAGTAGTAGTAGTAGTAGTAGTAGTCGTAGTCGTAGTCGTAGTAGTAGTAGTAGTAGTAGTAGTAGTAGTAGTAGTAGTAGTAGTAGTAGTAGTAGGCGTAGTAGTCGTAGTAGTCGTAGTAGTCGTAGCAGTAGTAGTAGTAGTAGTAGTAGTAGTAGTAGTAGTAGTAGTAGTAGTAGTAGCACTAGTATCAACACCATGAACGGCAGGATCATGAACAGCATCAGGAGTCGTGAGGAGTCGTGAGAAAAAATCAGGCAGAATTTCTCCCTCCAGCACCGAGAACTCATGACCGCACTGCCACCACAACAATGACAAGGGATGTGCGGAAGGCATTCCTCTTCATGACGACAATGACTGTGGCAGTGGTGGTGCTGGTCATGGCGGTAAGAAAAACAACGATCCTCCCAAGGATGGCTGCGAAGTCGGAACCCGCCTTCATCATGGTCACCGCGATGAGAGCGCGATGTGCGAAGGCAGCTTCGCCAATGTCAGAGACGGAGTTAAGCGTAGTAGTCACTAATGTAGAGAAGGCCTTCAGCATTGTAGCAACATATCCAGTTTGAAAGTGATACCTTTACAGCATGGCACCTAGGCAACTGGTGCACAGCTATGTCACACTCTCCTGTCCTCAGTTTGGTTAAAGTTTAATGTTTACGGCCTCCAACGCCGGGGGCCCGCAGGAGTATGTCAGGTCAAGCCAAAAACAGTAGATGGAGACGCAGGCTCGCATGCATCCAACGGGGTATGCTTACTTAGGGTCTAAGGAAATGTTGTAGATCCTTGCTGATCCAAGGTTTAAGGCTTCAGGGTCAAGGGTGTAGAGCTGGGCACGTCTGACAACAACCAACAAGCAGCACAAACGAGGACCTATCAGCTACAGCCGGACTGAGTCTTAGTAACGGTCGCAGGTAGCACGGAAATGACACTCCACAATATTTTTGCTTGCGCACTCCCACACCACAAACCTCAAATCCAACTTGCACCCTAATAGAGTTCAGCGGTCCGGGTCGAATCCTACACTTTCTTTGGCGGGAAGAGCACCTCATCTAAGGGTCCTTTTCATATAAGGATGCTACTGTTGGGGGTTTTAGATTGCTCTCTCTCTCTCTCTCTCTCTTTCTCTCTCTCTCTCTCTCTCTCTCTCTCTCTCTCACTCTGACTTGTGGAAACTCCTGCTTCTATGGTACAGGAGCGAGCCAGGGTTTAGGGCTCTAGGCTTTCACAGGGTTTCGGGCTGCAAGTTTGGGGTATGGGGCTTAGAGCTGCAAAGGTTTAGGGTTTGCATGTTGAGTAAAACGAGCATGCAGTGGCAACCATGCGCACTATACCAACCGCACAAGTAGAGTGAGATACATGCGTGAGCCGTAATCGTAGAAAAGTGAACTTCCTGGAAAAGCACATACATGATGCTACTGCCACCCAGAGGCTCCATAGTAGTTCCTTTTTGTGGTCCTTACTTAGAATCCTATAAGGTAATCCCAAAAAGGAACTACTATGGAGCCTATAGCTACTGGGGCAAGGGCACTAACAGTATTCGTTGGGTACGGCCCCCATACAGTAAGAGTCCATAATAGGGCTACTATTAAGGTCCTAATATATCTATATTACAAATATTATTCAACTATTACTGAGTGGGGGCGGTACCTAAAGTATTCGCACTACTTTTTCAAAAACCGACCTTCCTACTCGTACGGGCCAGGTGTGCAGAAGAGTTGCAACCTAGTACAGGAAACATTTGTAGAACAATACTTGCTGAACAGGAGCACCATACAGTAAGCCCTATAAACCTGAAACAATAAGCCTTAAAAAGACCAACCCGAACAACGTCGCATGGTTACGTTCAGGATTGCAATGGGGGCTGAAGTGTCACAACTTATTCTTGGTTTAAGGCAAGAGCTTTGAGCATAGAGCCGCGATTAGAACGTCGTCTGCAGAACTCTAGATGATTCGAGAAAATTGCTGATATACAGTTTGCTGTAGCTGCAGAGCTACTATCAGCAGAGACTAGCAATGAATCTTGTCCCCTACGTTCCAGGATCCCCCAAGGGCCCTTTGATGGAGTCCCTATGGCCATTACTCGCGGATATTTGGGGTATAAAGGAGGGTACTTGGGGGGTCGAGATTAACCCTGATGTGCTGTTTTTCATCTCCGTTTGCCATCTTCCACTCATCGAGGCAGAGCCGTCGTCCTGCTTCGTGGCAGACAGATGGCTCTACAGCATCTGTAGGCGTTAGGGAGCCCTAAATCCTAAGCCAGAAAACCCATGTCTGGCATCCTTTATCATCCTACTACTCAGGATCTATAATCCTGGTCCTGTACTTGCTGAAGCTCCCTTGGTCTGCATGTAGGTTATACCTAAGCTGCCATAGTTACTCAGAAAGTATGGCCGACAGACACAGGATTTCAAGCTAGGGTTTAAGGTTTAAGCTTCTATGGAGTAGGATGCTTGTTACTAGTATCCCCATGATAACACCTCTGGATATGTACCGAAATGTACAACATAGAAAACCTGCCAACCTACTCAATAGATTTTGCGGTGTGAATGTGCAGTAACTAGTGGTGGAGTCTCAAGAAAACCTTCTCTTTCAGCAAGCTGTCCTTCAGCGTCTTGGTTTAGATGATGCCTGGGTAAGCAAGCAGTGACAGAGCACCGGGGTTTGCAATTTTGGCCCAGAGCCATCCAGAGGCGTCAGACGTCAGACATCATGTACTGCTGCACTGCTGCCCGCATGCAGACTTCTTGTCTCTGGGGATGCGTTTCTCATTACGATTTATGAACAGCAAAGTTCAGCAGTCGCAGCACACCTAGGGCTTAATTTAAGGTTCGGGGAACACCGAAGACCCTAAGCCTGCTATCCTGAAGCATGCAACGGGAGTATCTCAAAGGCTGAAACAAACGACCAAACGCACTCAACGCACCAGACGCTAAACCTGCAGGACGCCGTAAATGCAATGCTACAAACACCGAAACAAAGCACCAACACCCTCAAGCAAAGCCACAAACCCCTGTGCACAAACCGCTGCAAATCCAAACCCTAAACCCTTGAAGGAACCCTATAAACCTTAACCCTTGACCAAGTAACCCTAATAGGGCCCCCAAAAAGCACATAAGAAAACAACTAGAATAGGGCTAATCCATATACACCTCCCATACAATGAAGCCCAATAAGGTAGTGATATCCGTATAAAATGCTTAAGCTTTTGTACTTTTTGGGTCCCTAACCCCCCTAAACCCTAAACCCTGAAACCTTGAAGGAACAGGTAACCCTAAACCCCAAACCCGTGAGAGGTCGAGTTGCCGATACGGTTGGCCACATCCAGGGCATCGTAGTCCTGGGTGAGGCGGACGTAGGCCTTCTTCTTCCTCGGCTGACAGATTCCTATAGTCGTGCCTTGCTTCGGTTACCTTGCCTAACGACATGATTCTTCCATATCTTCTTCCTCGGCTGGTAACAGCTGTAGGGTCCAGGGTTTAGGGTTTGGTGGTTTAGGGTCGGGTTAAGGGTCCAGGTTCTTCTGTTTCTTCTGTGTTTCGATCCTTTGGAGGCTTTCAGCGGGGTTTTTGTGCGGCTTCAGCGTGCAAAATTTCGTGCAGAAATGCTTCTTTCTTGTTGGCATTTATGGCTTGTAGCTGCTGGGGGGATTTACAGCCTTCAGGCATTTGCATGCTCTGTGCGTTACTTTTGGATTTGCTGCAGTAGATGCCGGACCAAAGCCAGAGTTATTGAACATGTACGGCTTACTGCTTCCACATGTGAGCTGTTGTAAGTCGATGACACAAGATGCAAGACTAAACCGTCACGATACACACGGCAGTGATACTTGATAGCCGGATCGTGCCGCATGCCTGGGGTGATGAATTTGAATGGTTCCATTCTACGGAAAACGAGCAGGATCAACCGTTGCTGTTGCGAAGAACAAACGTGGTACAATCGAAACATGCATCGTTGTGCTCCACCAGATGTCAGTTCAGAGCAAGACATGAGCACCGGAGAGCCCTCCAAGAAACAACTTCATGAAGTGCCTAAATTAGTGTCTGTGCTAACTTGTCGGTTCCCCTATTAAAAAACTATGGTATAACATACCCCGAATTCCTATTGAAAGTGTCGCTTTCAACAGCCCCAGAAATCAGCATGTAAAATTAGCGCTCTATATGAAACAATAAAGGGTATGAACAATTAGCCAACGTCGATATCGAGTGCAGTATCACAATGCCTCGTATGGAAGACTGGCGTGGAGGCGGGCATTGCATACCCCGGCGTCGCAGTGCATTCAATTTTGGCCAAGTCTGTCAGCACAGACAATTTAACTCATATGAGTGGTTGTCATGGTGTTTTTGGGTCCCTATTACAATACAGCACCTAATTTAGGGTACCCAGAAAGGGACCCTAATTTTGACAACCACCCATATCTCCCTATAGATCCCCTTAGGGAACCCTTTAAAGGGACATTAGGGTACCCCTATGGCTGCTTTAACAGAACGGAAAGCAGACGTGCGACTGCACGGCCAGGTGCCTCGAAACGGAACAAATGGGAGTGACCGAAAAATAGGGAACGCTTTAAGGGTTCCTTTAAGGGATCTGTAAGGGTTTAGGGTTTATTCTGGGAGTTTCCGAAAATAGGGGACCCTAAAATCATACCCGAAAAAATGGTATCCTTATTAATTATAAGGACGCCGAACTAATTTTCGGAAACTCCCACATGCCTTGCATTGTGCTGTCTGGTGCGACACGCTCGTATGTTATCCCCTCTTGGTGCTGAGACATGCTGTGCCGACTCGACTTTGTCCTTCCAATGCGCACCACTCGGAAACACTCATCTTTTAGCAATGCTCACTGCTCCCTGCATTATGCTCCAAGTTCTGCTTTGAAGACCAAGTTTCGGTAATGATCTGCTCGTAACAGGCTCACAACTTGAAACCGGGACATGACCCCTCTAAACCCCCCAAAACCCTAAATCCCTAAACTGACTCATGGTGCCAATAACTAGCTGCCAGCTCCTGGCTGGATTGTCCAGACCTCCCTAATTCAACCCCACACCTCGAACCAAACCCCATACCCTAAATTCCACAAATCCTGAATACTCCGATGACAAGCTGCCCATCCGGGCGAATGAGAGTGTTGACTTTTGCGCACTTGACGTCGTAGAGCTGCTTCACGGCCTTTCAATGGAAACCAAGACACCGTATATAGCATACAAAATGACACAGCCTAGCCTAGACGCGCTGTGTGTGTACATATGTATATATGTATGCGCGTATTTATGTTTACGTATATGTGTTGCGTACTTGTGTTATACGTATATATATATATATATACAGTGGCGTGTATGTATGTATGCATACAGGCATACATGAACGTATCTATCCAAATGCTCGTTCATGCATTTTTGTTTCATTGTCAGCTATAAGGTAGCGAGGTGCCTTTGTCTTTGCATCCTTTGTCAACCTCGTTGCTGATCAAAAGCCCACTGCATCGTGGCAAGAGTTCGTGCAGAGGTTTAGGGCCTCCAAAGGCAAGCGGCTCTTTTGAACACCAGATGGGTGGTTCTCAAAACTATGGTCCTGTTTGGGACCCGAATAGGTCCGGCACCTAATATTTAGTATACCCAAAAAGGGACCTTAATTTTGACAGCCATCCAGATAGAAAGGCCTGTCGAAGCCCCTTTGTTGAAGAGGGGTTGCAGTGCATTTGCTCCATGCTCGCCTCACCTCGAAGCTTTAACTAGGCCGAAACCTTCAATCCTAAATCGCAAGTCCCAAGTTCAAGAACTCAAGTCCATCCCTCTCCCTTGCGTCCCTCTCACTATCAGCTGGTGCTGAAGTTTGAGCACAAGACCTCCTTGATCTTCGGCTTCGTGGCCTTTGCAACTTCAAGGGATGCAGGGCTTTGCAGTGGACCCCAGAAAGCTGGAACATGGTCTTAGGAGGATTAGTGCTAGGATCTCTGATGCTTTACCGTAAACTTTGGGGCATTACGATAATGATGTTCCAACTTTCTGCCTTCTACTATATAATGTCTTTGATAGGAGTTCGTAGAAGGAAATGGGCCATGGGGATGTGTAGGTCGTGGTAAGGGGCAAACATGGAGGGTAGCTTGTAATGAAATACAACACTGGGAGGTTTCTACTTTGCCTGACTTCTACACCATAAGCCACAGCAACAGCAAACACAAACAGGCAAGTGAAGCCATAACTCAACCACAACTACTACGGTGACAACGACTTCCTGCAGCATTAGCTGTACTCATGGTAGCAATACCACTAGTGAGTGGTACAGGAGCTTCTGCAAGTAGTCCAGACACCGTAAAGCCCCCTAACCCTAATGCAGGGGCCTCAATAATTCGATCAGGGTTGTGGGGTTAATCATAATGCTTTGGGGGTATACTATACTTTATAAATAAGGAACCCTAAAGTAGTATTGGTAGCTTACCCCTCGAACCAAGGAATGACACGAATGCCACGATAAGGAGGTGGTAGTACTACAAGTTGTACACGCGAAACAGAGTTTAATGGAGACAACTACAACCCCAAATAACAATCCTAAAACATACTGCTGCTATCATTATTCTGCTTGCCATCACCGTTGCTTCTAGCTCTCTTTCTTTGGCTGTTATAGCCGTTCTTACGATGGTGATGAGTATTGTTGCTAGTGGTAGTGCCATTGTGCGAATAACAGTGAAACCTTGCTGACTATTGCTTACTATGCATGGCTATGCTACGCTATCCTCCTCAGTTGCTGTCGTCATCATACAAGCACGGGAGCTCCTTCAAGTCCACCAGGAAGACCAGGGTGTTAATCTCTTCGATCTTCTTCATCGCTGACTCGGTAGTCACCGGGCACCTCGGGGAGTATTTCTGGGGCTTGCGGGGTTGTTTCAGGATGGACTTAGGGGGATTAGGATTATAAGGGTTTTGGATAAGGGTTATTAGGGATATAAGGGTACTGGTTAAGGGTTGTAAGTGTTATAAGGGTTGTATAGTGTTTAGGGTTGGGCGTGCGGTTTCTAGTTTCGCTCTCAGGCAGTTCAGGCATTTAGGACTGATGGGTTTGGGCATGGATGGGGCTGCATTATGGGAACATAGGGGGAACCTGGGTAATACGCCAGCTATGGTTCCTAGTGGTCATCCTACTTGTCCAGTTTCCTGAGGAACTAGAGGTTAACCTGTGGGAGTATATTGGGTTTATAGCACCTCAAAACGGTTAAAGGTTAGCTACTCTACTACTAAGCTTAGAACTAGAACAACGTGTCGGTATGATAGCATAGTATTGCCATACTCAGGAACCACGAGGAATACAATTCTGAACCATGCCATGAGGAATAATTACTCTCCTTATGATTCAGGCTTCTGCCTCGTAGGGTTGAGGGCATAGGAGGTACTTCAACCGATTCCGGCCAGAGAGAGGCTTCATTAGGGGGTTTAGTTTAGGGCTTACAGGGTGGTCTCTTTGTGATCATGCTCTTGCTTCTTGGGTGCTTTGAAGGCTTCGGAGTCATGCGTGAGGCTTGGGGGCTTCTGCTTGTCAACTCATTGTTATTGGTTCTCGTTAAGGAATATCAGGCTCTGCAGATCGCAAGCATGCTATCACTACGGACCCCTATCGCGGTAGCTTCATTCCTGACATACAACTCCGTAACCCGCCCCTATGCACAAAAACACTATAGAACCCCTCAGAAGCAGGAAGTAGGCAGCCCCAAGGGGTCCATGTGCCTACACTTCATACAGTATACACTTCAACCTAACATACTACCCAGTATACTATAACTCCTTCAAGGCCTCAGTATATACTCCGGGCCTCAAAAGGTGGGATGAAGGTAGGACAAGGGATCAGGTATATACAGACTCGTATCCGGGATTACACCAGCTACCTGCATCCTACGTTTTGAGGCCCCGAAATACGATCTCGGTACGTGGAGAGGTTCGGGGCATGTGCCGCCTGGGCGCGGAACCCTCGATCAGCCTTCCGACAGAACAAGCTGAGTTCAGCCTGTGGTGTATGGGGTTAAAGTGTATGGGGTTAATCTTCAGATACCTTCAACTACCAAACCCTACTTTTCTGTAAGTTCTTATTATAAACCCTAATATGGAAATTTTTAGGGACCCTACAAAAAAGTAGGTTTTGGTAGGTTAAGGTAAAACTTTATTTACCAAAAAAACCATGCTGTTTAGGGTGCAGGGCTTTACAGCCCGAAGTCTTAAAACCGTTTTCTGAGAACAACCACGAAACGGACCAACCCTGAAGCCTGAACCCTACATACCTTCCCCTAAACCCTAAACCCTGAACCCTAAACCCTACATACCTTCTGAAGTCCTCACCCAAACGCCTGGGTTTTTGGACCGCCGCAGACTGATGTGCCTTCCTCCTGGGGGCTCCGTTGCCTAAATAGTAGGTTACTGGGGTACATAACATATGGTTAGGAACCTACTATCTAGCCCAAAGGGTCCAAAGTACCTGTATAGTAGAATGTAGGGTTTCCATCTTAGGATTTACCAGTATGATTTGGGGAAGTATCCCCCATAACAGTACCTCGGACCCTTTGGGTAGGTAACTGGAGCCCTAAAGTTTTCTTAAAGGGAACTCCAGAAAGTTGGAATATGGATTAATGGTAGGATCCCCTATAGTTTACCTTAAAGGGGTTACGATAATGATATTCCAACTTTCTGGCTTCTACTGTAACACCAGATTGATGCGACTTGCCCCCTCCCCCCTAGATTGTACACAGTGATATTGCATTATTATCGTCCCATATGCTGATAATTACTCGAATAACCCGTAAAGGAACCCGTAAAAGGAAACCCAAACCCAGATTCTATTTGCCACAGCGGCTGGATGATGCGATACTTGTCGAGCTTGTCGCCCCTGCTCCTTGCCATGTGGATTTAGTGTTACGGTTTAAGGTTTACACTAAGGTTACCCTATGGGCTCTGAAATTGGATTACAAATATATAGGTTTGTGTTCGAATGCTCCAAATTGGGTCTCCTGGTACAGGATTTAAGCCTTTTTGGCATCGGCTCTCGAATTTTCGAGGAATTATGGGACTTAGTGACTAGGGTTATAAGTAAGGTAACTATACTTATAACTATTCATAACCCCAATTAGGTACTTTCGGGGAATTCACGAATAAGGGCGTGCAAGCAATCTTGTCTGCTCCATGCTCTCAAAGGCATATCCTCTGGAGATCTTGTTGCAATGGCTCACGGCATCACGGTCGATGTGGTGGTCATTCTAGCCTGCGTGTTCTTCGCCGGTGCGATCACTTTCCTTCTCCAGCTGCGGTGCGGCGTCGTGGCGCTCTGCGCTCTCTGCATTTGGTCCATCTTCCTGTTCTGCTGTTCCTTCTGTTGCATAACTGGTCTTTCAGCATCGAGGATGCCGACGCCCCTTGGGCTTTGATGTCGCCCGTTTTCTCTTGCTGGTCCTGGTCGTTTTCTTGGTTCCGGGTCGGTCGTCTTGCATCCATTGAGCGCTACGCTACGCTCAAAATGTCTGCCACCCAAACCTGAAGCCTGTTATTGACCTCATGCCAATCTGGATCCTCTAACGTTAGCAGTTCTGAGCCTTGAAGAAGCTTTGCAGAACCCCAAATAGATCCTGAACCTTCAACCATAAACCTGAAACACCTGAACACCAAACCTTGAAAATAGAACCCCTGAACAATCATCGTGGCTAAACCCTAAACTCTCCAACTGAACCCTTAACCTGAACCCAAAACCCCTAAAGCCCTAAACCCTAAACCCCACAAGCCCTAAGCCCTAAACCCTAAACCCCTAAAGCCCTAAACCCTAAACCCCACAAGCCCTAAGCCCTAAAGCCCTAAAGCCCTAAAGGCCTAAAGGCCTAAAGGCCTAAAGGCCTCAAGCCTTCAACCCCGAACCTTAAACCATGAAGCTGAAGCCCTACAGCCTACAGTAGCCTACTTGTCGGGTATCATGGGGAACTCAAGGTTATATAGGGATTATATAGGGACTACTACTGCCCCAAAAAGCTTAAAGGTTACCTACTCTACTACTACAGTAGAAGCCCAAAAGGGTGGTTTTGAGAATTAGGGTCCCTTTTTGGGTACCCTAGACATTTAAGGTTTTGGGTTTGGGGTTTAGGGTTCAGGCTTGGGGTTTAGGGTTTAGGTGCCGTATTATAATAAGGACCCAAAAAGGGACCCGAATTTTAACAACCACCCAAGAGATGGAAACCCAATATTCTCCATCCTCAAGAGTAATGTATAGGTAATCCCAGCACTCTTTGACCTTAATCCGGTTTTCCAACTTTATGGGGTTTACTAAACTTTGAGCCTAAACCCCTGAACCCTAAACTTTAAGCCTAAACCGCTGAACCTGAACCCTAGGGCCCTAGGGCCCCAGAGCGTCGAAGCTGGGCCCAGGGCTCCACCGACCTCCTTGGGTACTTCGGATCTCGAGCCTTGCGTCGGGGTTCCGTTTAAGGCTTCCTCTAAAGGGATCTTTAAGGGATCTATAGTAAGGGATGTTCAGGGGTTTAGGGTTTAAGTTTAGGGTTTAGGTTTTAGGGTAGAGGGGTTTAGGGTTTAGGGTTCCTTTAAAGGGTTCCTTAAAGGGGTCTATAAGGGTTCTATAAAGGGTTTAGGGTTACTTTAAAGGGTTCCTTAAAGGGGTCTATAAGGGTCTAAAAGGGATCTATAGTAAGCCCTACGGCTCCTTCAAAAGGGGGGGCCTGAATAATTAGAATAGGGGTTTTGGGGCCTTGCGTCGGTTGCCGACGACTTCTCTGTAAGGCTCAGAGTTTGGGTTAGGGTTTAGGGAACCCAAAGACTCCAGTATCCCTTAATTAAGGAATATTGATTATTCCTTAAATTATAGTACGATCCTTAATATGGATTAAGGAGTATTCCTTGATTAAGGGATATTGGAGTCTTAGGGAGTAGGGGATCATAGTAGTAGCGGATTATAAGGGTTTAGGTGAGGGAATTAGGGCTTAGACACGTTTAGAGTTTGGTTTAGGGTGTAGGGTATGGGGGATTATAGGGGATTATTTTTAGGGGTTTAGGGGTTAGGGTGTATGGGGTTGGGGTTTAGTCAAGTGAGGGTTTAGGGGATCATAGGGGTTTGGGGGTTTCGGGTTTAAGCGACTATAACTGCTTAGGGGCTTAGGGTTTGGGGCCTCGGGTTTAGGGCATACCCAGGGTAACCAATGCACCTTTAACAAGCGATATGACACCCCAAAAAACTCATAATGGTACATGTGCTTCTTTTCTTGTGGTACCTTGCTTACTCTGGGAATGACTTCGGGGATAAGGCTTCGGTGTAGCATCTGGAGGAATTGGGGTTTAAGGACTATGTGGGCCCAATTCTGTGATTTTCGGATTTTGGGGATTTGTTTCGGTCTGGGGATTGATGTTGTGGGTCTTGGAGGGTTTAGGGCTTAGGGCAAAGTTCTACTGGGGCTTGACAATAGCACATAGCTTTAAGGGCCGCAAGGGGCTGCTAGGGTTTGGAGCTTCGGGCAGGGACCTTGGGGCTTTACAGTTGATGTTTTGGGGACCGATGGGGTGTCTAGAATAAAACAAGGGTTCTCCGAGAGGGTTCGAGTATAGAAGGGTGAGTATCAGAGGGTCTAGATATGAGGGGCTCTTTGGGTACATTTTGTAGTAAACCCCATAAAGTTGGAAAGTGGATTAAGGCCAAATAGTGCAGGGAGTCCCTATACATTACTCTTAAGGATGGGGGCTCTGGGGTTTGCAACTTTGGGGCTTCTACTGTAAGCTTATGGCTTCGGGATTGGGGCTATAGGGTACCAAGACCCCCGGGAGGATCTAGAAAGTAGATCCCCTAATTTGGGGCCCTATACTACTACGGGTACTTTATAGGAACCCACATTCAGGGATCTACTTTTTGGATCCTTCCGGGGCTTTTGGGTAAGGATGTAAAGGCTCCGAAATGGAACCCTATAGCCTGAACCCACATGGGCGCCTGTGCTACGGTTGATGATATAAATCCTGCATGACCCATAATAAGGAATATACCATAATTCCCATAGTTTAGGGCCATTAAGGTAATGCAGGATTTATATCATCAACCGTAATATGTAGGTCTGTGTCGGCCTCTCTGGGCCTCAATGCTGCCTTCCTTTGTATCCGCGCTCTCTGCACCCCCCCAAGCTCCAAGTCTTGAAGCCCCTAATCGTGAATCCGAGTCTATCCCTGGGTCTACCCTTTCGAAGGCGTCGTCTACCGATGTCAGGCTCAGGGCGCAAAATACGTGTATATGCACACAAATAACATTAACCTTCAACCGCTACCCCTAAATCCAAGTGCCTGATGACCTTCGAGAGAGGTCCTGATGTAACCCTAACACCCTACACAACAACCCGAGGGCAAAGCCTCAAAAACCTACCTCTTTAGTGACCCGGGGGCAAAGCCCCAAAAAACCTACCTCTTTACGGATCCTTATCGTGAATTCCTGAACATTGTCCTTGACAAAATAAGACAAGGCCCGTAAAGAGCGTAGAGGCCCTTCTAGAAACCTCATAGCAACCCTTCTGAAGACCCTGAACCTCAATCCCCGGTCTGTGCGGCCTTGATCAGAGTCTTCGGACGATAGAAGCGAACCTTCGTCCGGATTTTCTTCGCCTGGACAAGCCGTACTGCGAGGAGCGATGGTCGCTTAGCTACAGATCCCTTGCAAAGCCCTTCAGAACACGCACAAATCACTGGAAGAGCCAACTCTTCCTGCCCTAAACCCAGAATTCCTAAACAAAAAAACACGTAGAACCAGCCTTGTCCCCCTTTAGACCACTTTGAAACGAGCCCCTGTAATTAACCGATCTGTCCTTGGTCTGACTCACTAGCTCACTCCGAAGCCTGAAACCCCAGAGACTCCAATATCCCTTAATTAAGGAATATACCTTAAAATATAGTAGGACCACTAATATGATTTAAGGAATATTCCTTAATTAAGGGATATTGGAGTCTCTGAAACATTGGGCTCTTGTAAACATAGCTCAGGGATCCTGCAAGGCTTTCTATATCGGTTGAGGGTTTAGGAATTTGTTTTGAAGTTACCATGATAGAGACCTATAGTAAGCTTATAGCTTCCTCACTATGGAACCTTAACCTTGAACCCAGTGGGAAGATAAACCGGGTTATACCCTAACACTCACATTAGGGTTTTCAAAGGGTGTATCGGCTTTACAATATAAGCCTATAGGTAGGTCTTGGGGTTATAGGCTGTCGCCGCGATTTTGTGTTGAGGGTCATATCAAAACTCCGACCCCGAGCCCTTAAACGTCACCACCAACTCTGGGAAGGGCTTCCTACCTATCCGACTACATGCACCGAGCATTACAAAGCATCCAGGTACATGTAAAGCTTGCTGAATGCTACCACGTCTTTCAGTATCGCGCGCTCATCACAGAATACAGCATTACGAGCCCAGCTACATATGAAGTGGGTTACTACTACTAAAACAGCCTTCGTAAAGCTTGTCGTAGCCATTCGGCTCTGACTCAAATAGCTGATATTACGGACGAAGCTCCGAGCAAGTCTAGGTTATGATTTGGAGGTTTGGTTTTGGGTTCATGAGCGGCCCACAAATCCTGCAGACCTCCGCAACTCAAACTTTCCCTAGACTGTCCGGCCCCAGCTGCTTATGCTTGATGCAGTGGACCGGCATCCGCAGGTTTGCTCCGACACGAGAAACCCTCAGACTGCAACCACCCTCGAATCCGGGAATATACCACATCGTAAAGGAACACTTGAAGAACATCTGAAACCCTTTAACGCCCCGCAGAATCCTTACTGCAACCCTTCAAAGAACCCTAAACCCCTAAATCCTAAACCGCTAAACTTGCCTAAACCCTAAACTGCTAAAAGCCTAAACCGTAAACCCCTTGAAACCGAAGCTTGCCTAAACCCTAAACCCTGAGAACCCCTATTCCCCCCAAACCCCAAAACCCCTCGAACCCTCAACCCCCTTAAAAGGGCACCCGGAATTCCGGGTCCCCTAAACCCCGCGAACCCCTAGACCCCGAACCCCCTGAAAACCTTAAGGGTCCATGTACCCAAATACTATATACTTTGGCCCCAAAGTACCTGTATAGAGACTACTTTAAGGCCAAAATTTCTACTATTTGGGTACATGGACCCTTAGGGAAAAGGGCACCCTCAAACTCCGCCCCCGCCCAAAGGGCCTTGGAGCTGATGGTGCCCTTCACGGCCTTTGCGGCCTCTGCGGGGATTTAGGGTTTGGGGTTTTAGGGTTTAGGGTTTTAGGGATTTAGGGTTTAGGGGTTCAGGGTTGCTGCCTCTGCCGGGATTTGGATGTAAGAAGGGGTCTTGGGATTTGGGATTAGGGTGCGGGGTTTTTTGGGTTTAGATAGGGGACATGTGTTTGGGGTGTAAGGATTTCGGGATTTAGGGGTTCGGGGTTTCGGGTTTTGGGATTTGGGTTTACGTAGGCGTTTCTCTCGAGCTTGATTTAAAGGAGACTTCTCCAAAGTCTTTGTCAGGTCTCGCAAAGGTTCTGAGGGTCTTCATGCTTCTTTGAGAGTTCTACAATTGGCTCTGCACGGGTTGAGTTGAGTCAGGGAATGGTCGGCACAGCGACGTGTCGGGGCACAAGCGTCAGTGAGGGTGCAAACCAGCCCAAGTAGCAACATCGCTTTATCTAGAAGAATGTGTCACAGAAAAATGAGATACATCATTGCATGTGTCTGCATGGGTGTATATATATATATATATATGCATGTGTATATGTCTATATGCATTCGTGTATGAGTGAACAATTACGAGTATGTCTATGCGTACGTCTATGTATACGTATATGAATATGTTTGTGTGTATGTGTATGTAAAAGTGTTATGTATATCATATGTACTTGCATGTGTGTAATGTGTAACTGTGCATGTATATGTATATGCACCCGTATGTATTCTATATTTGTTGATTTAGACTAGATTGCGAGGTGAATCGTCAGCACTTCTGATCTTGAAGTAAACACTCGAGATAGATGGCACTGAACAACAGTGCAGCAAATCATGATACTGGGCCTTTTCGGCCTTCTTGGCATCACCCTTCCCTTTCGGCGCCATGATTGCAGACTAGAGCTTGCCCTGTGAGCCGCCAAAGCAAGGAAGAGGCTCGAGGGATAGGGCCGTTGTTTTTTTTGAGGGCCTTGGTACACTTCTCGATTTGTGCGAGGGCCGGGGGTTTAGGGTTTAGGGTTTTAGGATCTTTAAGGACAAGGTGGATCGGAGGTCCTTGAAAGTCCTTTGCGCGATGGTACAACTGCAAGGTTGAGGTACGACAGGCAAGAAGCTCCTGGATCCGGCTCGAGAAACAAGACACAAGGAACTGGAAATTAATGAATTTGGGCTTCTCCTTTGGGTTTAGGCTTGAACAACAAGACAGAAGGAATTGGACATTCATTAATGTAGGCTTCTGGTCCGCTTTAGGAGCGAGGCCAAAGAACAACGCTTGACACTTTACCTGTACAGTTGCGTGTCTTTTTGCACAAGACCCTTGCCGAAAGGATAGTCAAAAGCCCTACTGGACACCCTGATGAACATAACTAGCAACCCCAGTTCCGATCCTGATATTGCATGATAACTGCTGAGGGAGGGGGTATTAATCCAAGGCCTACATTACAGTTCTACAGACACACTACAGCCCTATAAGAGCAACTGTTTCAAAAGCGCCTGTAACGCTCTACACGATAGGTATTGAACGTTCAAAGTGTCGGGAGATGAGGCTCAGGATTCTAGAGGTGGAGGGAGGCTTTGGCGGATACAATATACTTGCCTTGATAACTAGAACAGGGTCTTGTCTACAGTATTCTACCATGCTTATAAGACGGAACCGCCAAAATAGTATTGGTGATTTGAAACCATGTAGGCCGAAAAGCACGCAAGCCTTGTCAAGATGTTGAAGGGTTCAGAGAATTCAGGATATTGTGGAATTTAGACTCTAGGCGCTTGCTGCGAAATCCATGCCGCAATCCATCTCCATGAAGCAAACATGTCTCGCAGTCAGATTACGCCCTGAACCTTAACCCTAAGAAGATCTGCATTAAAGGTTCTCCAACATCCCTAGTCATCTACAGACGTGACCGGACGCAAATCATGGAACGCGTGACAACAGCACGATGTTGGCCCATATCAAAACTGGGATACCTCTTTTGGGGACTCAATTCTTACGGATCCTCTCGTGGGTCTTAATCTGACTGAAGGCTCTGGAGTCTCTCGGAAAGCAGCACCCCGCGCCGACCCGTGAATGAGGGTTTAAGGGTGTAAGGGTTTGGGGGTTTAGGAGATTTCATAGGACCCCTCCTAATCTCCTAAACTGGGCTTCAAAGTAACCAGGGGAAAAAAAGTATAGACTTCTATTTCATAATGCTTCCTTTGAGAAAAAGCATTAAAGTCCAGACAACCCTCAGTGCAAAGTGTCTTTCTCGAACATCTGCAGGCTGCGTCCCTCGGAGTCGTTCCCGGCTTGAAAAGTCCTGGCAATTCTTGGCTGGGCCGGGTTTACAGGTTGCGGCCTTTGCGTTGCAATGTAGCGCTTCGGAACTGGGCGTGAGCCCACTTAGGGCTTGATGTGTACATATATATATATATATATATATATATAGAGGGTTGGATCTTACTTCTCCAGTATCCTGAGGAACCACAGGTTCACCGTTGGGAGTATAGTGACATTACACAGGTATAGTACCTTAAAAAGGTCAAAGGTTACCTACTCTAATTACGGATTCACGAAGTATCTTTCGGGATCCGGTCTGTCCGCTCCAAACTCGCTGTGTTGAAAGAAGGCTCTGTGTTCAACTGTAGGATTCTGTTACAGAGTGCCATGAAAGTAAGTCAAAGGGTACGGGACACTCGCCCCCAAAAGAAAACCATGCCGGAATCCTGAATCTAGATGCCAAGCCAAAAGCACTAGCGCTGAATTCCAACAGCCTAAACCGTGAACCCAAAACCTTAAACGAAACACTAAACGCCGAAAGGAAACCACCGCAAGTAGTTAGGACTTGGAAAGAACTCGCAATATGCCGGGGGCTTAACTGTGAGAACATAAACTTGCGCTGTAGCCATAGACAAAAGCCATGCAAGGATGGTAAAACGGGGCGATTACAAACCGCGATATATATATATATATATATATATAAATATATATTCGTAGCCCCATAATCACAGGGTGCAACACAAATAAAGTAGGTTCGGTGATAGGTAACCAAGTGAAACCCGAAAACGTAAACTCTGAAATCTCAACCCTAAACCCTCTAGCCGAACTACGCGAAGCCGTCGACTGCCACTGCCTTCGCACTCACCATAGCCACCCACATCAGATGATACCTCGGCAGCTTCGGTTCCACTGTTTATGGCTTGACACTCAACCATGCAAAGTTTAGTTCTGGGTCCTACTCTTTGGTAGAACCTGATGTGCACCCGATAGGAATCCTACTGTAGTCTGCATAGAAACCTGCAGTAGAACCGGATATGGCGACAATTAGGAATCCTACCAACACCTTATCAGGAATCCTAAACCGGTTTTGGGTCTAAGTCTAGGGCTCTATGCAGGGTTTAGGGTTGAAGGTTTGGGATTTCAGGGTTTTGCGACGACTTTCAAGAGATAAGACTTGCAAGTCTTTCAATCAAACATCGGGTAATGCAGTGTCACGCCTGCTGAACGGTCACGACAGATTTTGTCTTGCCTTCACCAAAGTTACTGTTTCTTACACCTTATATTAACCTTCTAGCCACATGGCTCAGGAAACCCACGTGTAGGTAACTGCGCTCTGAGGGTACCATAAGCCGCACCATGACAGCATCACAGCACGCTGGAAGAACCCGTGTACAATCAGAAAAAATAAGACCCGAAACCGTAAACTGTAGACCCCCAATCCTATCAGGTACCAGTAGCAGCATGCGGTTTTCTCGGAATTTGTGCAGATCAGTAGGGTTTTTCCAGGCCCCAGGGGCCCCAGGTTTTCGGCATCCCAAGCCCGTTCGTTAAGCCCAAACCACCCCTAAATCCTAATCTAGATTCCGACAGGAAACCGATTCGGTTGGCCACATCCAGGGCATCGTAGTCCTGCGTGAGGCGCACGTAGGCCTTCTTCTTCCTTAGCTGACAGATTCCTATAGCAACTATAGGCCTTGTTTCGGTTGCCTTGCTCTAAGCAGCAGAAAAGATGGTTATACATGGTTACACAAGAAAAGCTGCAGCAGTTTAGGGTCTACTTCGTGCGCAACAGACATGATCCTATGTTGGAGATCTACTGCAGGCAGCTCAACGACCTGCAAAACCCCGCTTGCATAGGAAGCAGCTTTACCCTAAATCACCGGTCAACTGTCAATCCAATCCTCTACATATTGCAAGGGCTGTAAGACATGCAACTTACAATCTGGCCGCTCGACGCCACCCCAAAGGAAATACCCCCTGATATTCGACGAGGCTCACATTTTTGAGAATGGGGGTTTTGGGATCTGGGATGCGTGGTGCTCCGAAACCCTTACCCCAAGGGTCCAAGTACGTGATAATCATATACTCTCCAAAATCCTAACCTACATAATTACTATCCTAAAACCGAGTACCTGATTATTGGGTCCTTTGGACCCTTGGGGTTTATCCTAAACGTTTGAGATTTGTGAGTCAGGGGCGCATCGAATGCTTAGGACTCAGAGCTCCCGAGTATGACTAATTAAGGGGTTAGGGCCCAGTTGCGGGGCAAGTGGAGGCTTAGGGTTGTGACTCGTACAAGTTCGTATAAGCGTCATATACCACATAGAACCACCTTATTGCAAACTAACCTGCAGGTTTAAACCACTTGAGGCACACAACACTAGTGCCGAGGCTGCAGTGCTATTTGCATGAAGCGTGCGTAGGCTTTTACGAGTAAGTGCTAGTATGCCTCTCAGAACACCCTCGATGTACAATCAACCAGGAGCTGATTTCAACAAACAAGCCCTCCCTCCCTCCGTCTCCCTCCCTAAACCCTAAACCCTCCCTCCCTAAACCCTAAACTAAACCCTAAACCCTAAGCGGTTTAGGATTTAGGGCTTAGGCAACACAACGTTCCCCCACTACGACGATTAAGAAATGGAGATCAGCTGCCCATCGGGTCGGATAAGAGTGTTCACCTTCGCGCACTTCACGTCATAGAGCTGCTTCACGGCCTTTTCCCCGAATGCCCACAGACTTTTAAAAAATCCTTGCATGGAAGGATGTCCGTGAATTTAAACAAGTTTCCTGGGATTTTGGTTTTACAGTAGAAGCCCGAAAGTTGGAAACCGAATAGCCTCAGTTCTTAAGAGCACACAATGGGGACTCCCAGCACTATTTGGCCTTAATCCGGTTTCCAACTTTATGGGGTTTACTGTAGGCTTTTCAGGTATCTGCCTCGAGCACAGGGGCCTATCACTTCTTATCTCTGGCACTGAGGTAAAGTTAAGACCAAAAAGCGGCCCAAGCATAAAACCTGTGAACCTCTAAACCCCAGCCAAAGAAACTAAAACCCTAAACCCTAAACCCTAAATCCCTAAACCCCGAAACCCTGACCTACAACGCCCAAGACCTAAACCCCAAGCTCTAAAGCCCGAATCTTATGGGAGTTTCCGAAAATGGGGGGAGCCCTGATATAGTAAATATAGTACCCTAAATAGTAGAATCCATATTAAGGATCCCAAAAAAGTTAAGGTACACCCCCCCAATTTCCGGAAACTCCCATATTGCAAAAAACCCTTCAGCAGCGGTTTCTGAAAAAGCAAAGCCTCCTTGATCTTCGGCTTCGTCGCCTGCTTAGAGGATCATGGGACTTTGTAACTAGGGTTCCCTTAAAGGGTTCCTGAAAAGGGATCTATAAGGGTTACTATTAAGGGTTCTATATGGGTATTGAGGGTATATTTAGAGGATCATGGGACTTGGTAACTAGGGCCTGGGGTTCCTTTAAGGGGTTCCTTTAAGGGATCTATAAGGGTTACTAGTAAGGGTTCTAGATGGGTATTGTGGGTATATTTAGAGGATCATGGGACTTGGTAACTAGGGCCTGGGGTTCCTTTAAGGGGTTCCTTTAAGGGATCTATAAGGGTTACTAGTAAGGGTTCTAGATGGGTATTGTGGGTATATTTAGAGGATCATGGGACTTGGTAACTAGGGCCTGGGGTTCCTTTAAGGGGTTCCTTTAAGGGATCTATAAGGGTTACTAGTAAGGGTTCTAGATGGGTATTGTGGGTATATTTAGAGGATCATGGGACTTAGTAACTAGGGCCTAGGGTTCCTTTAAGGGCTTCCTTTAAGGGATCTACAAGGGTTACTAGTAAGGGTTCTAGATGGGTATTGAGAGGATCATGGGACTTAGTAACTAGGGTTACAAGTAAGGTAACTATACTTTGTAGTTGCTTGTAACCCAAATTAAGGTACATATAACCTTACTTACTGAGTCCCATGATTCAGTGCCATCGCTCTGAAGGGCTTAGGGTTCCTGACTATGCTACTGGGGATCTATATGTTGGAGTTTAGGGCCTAGGGTTCAGGGTTTACCCTTTAATGGAGCCCTTATGGGCTGTAATAGCGGGTATTTGGGGTATGTGAGAAGGTAGCTGGGGGGGTCCAGGTATGATTTAGGGCTCAGGGTTCCTCATCATGAATGGGGTTTCTCATGATTTAGGGTTAGCGCTTCGGGATCTCTTCTTGTAAGTCTTTTCGAAAGGTGGGTTAGGTCCGAATCTACGGGAGAGTCCTTGTTATGATGGGGGCTCTTTTGTCGTGACTTCCTTGTATAAGTCTTGGGTTAAGGTAGGGCCCAGAGAGCCCAATACCCCTTAATTAAGGAATATATCTTAAATCATAATATGAACCCTCTTATAATTTAAGGTATATTCCTTAATTAAGGGGTGTTGGGCTCTCTGGGGGTTTTGTCGGGACAGAAGGACCTGCACTCGGACAGGAGCAATTGGGACGCCCAGCGAGGACTGGTGTCTAGTGTAGAAGGAGGATCTAGGATCATTGGATGGTGGTTTCCATACGTCAGAATAGGGAGCCGCCAAGCCCCTATGTTAGGGTTTATAGTTGGGTTTTGATGGGCTTGGGAAGCCAGTGATTGTTAACCCGACCCAGGGTCGGTTGTGGCCTTGAGGAAAGCGGCTGCAATTCCCAGATTCCTGATGATCTAAGCCTTCTGCGACTCTTTGGCATCCCGTTGAGAACCCGTATAAGCCCCTTAGAAGCCTTAGTGTTTAGGGTATAGGGTTTAAGGTTTTGAACCTTATGGACTCTTTAACTCCGCATCGAAGCGATGTAGAACCCCTTGTCGGCCTGTTAGACAAGAAACCTTATGACACTCTGCAAACCCAATTGGGAGTTGCCAAAAATAGGGGATCCTAACATAGTACCCAAAATAGAAGGATCCTTATTATGAGGAGCCAAAATAAGCTACCACAAATTTCAGAAACTTAACATCGCCTAAACGACGGTCCTAACCCCCTAAACCCTAAGCCCCTAAACCCCCTAAACCCCTACACCCTAAACCCCCTGAATCCCCTAAACCCACTTAGCATCGTTTCAACTCTTCAGGTGAGATCTTTCCTTGAGGTCGACGAGGAAGACCAAGGTGTTGATCTCCTCGCATCCATGGCGAAGAAGGAGCTTAAGATTCCAAAAAAGGAACTTAAGATTCTTAAAAAAGTGGGTTTAACATTTTTCAAAAAGGTGTAGAACCTTTAAAACACTATAAACAAATTATGGGTGTAGGGTTTGGGATCTAATTTAGGCTGTTGGGGGTCTAGGGTGTGCGGTTAAATGGACTAGGATTTGGGATTCGGGGTTAGGATTCGGGTTATTTGGAAGAACTGTTAAACCCACACTCGAAAACACTCCACCCTCACCAAAGCCTTCAAAGCCTTAAATCCAAACCCTACAGCATCCAAAAGCCCTCAAGCACCCGAGATGCCAAAACACACAATCTAAACCTGCGTATATACACTGACCACAGAACTAAAATTCAAAACGAACCCTAGCCATACAGGGGAGGTCTGGGTAATACAGGGCCCCTAACGTCCGAACTTGGATTTTGGTGTGGTGCGGACGGAGGTCTGTGACAAGCAAAGCTACAGATGACTTGTGCATCTCGATCAGCTGAACTGTTAAGTTTTGAGCGAAGCATTTAACTCAGGGTTGATCTTAAATCATACGGTTGATGATATAAATCCTGCATTACCTTAAGGACCCTGAACTATGGGAACTATGGTATATTCCTTATTATGGGTCATGCAGGATTTTTATCATCAACCGTACTTGTGGCCGCGAGGCTTTGGTGCAAAATGTATTGAGGACTACAAAGGAGTAATAAGTAATATCACGTAGCACATGTACAGGTTTGTAATGAGTATACCCCCAACCCCTATCCTAACCCAAAGGGTCCCAGGTACTGTTATGGGGGATACCTCCCTAAATCATAATAGTAATTCCTCTATAATATAGAAACCCTACATTCTACTGTATAGGTACTTTGGACCCTTTGGGTAATAGCTAAGGCCCCAAGACTAAGCATTGGATCCGGTATCCTCGATCTTCTTCATGGCAGACTCCGTGGTGACCGGGCACCTGGTAAGACTTCTGCGAGAGGAATAGAAAGTGTTGAAACTAGAACAGTACCAGGACCCTCCTTGTACCCTCAAACAGGGGTATATGGTCCCAAATAATGAGTACTTAGGGTGTGGTAGAGGGTAGATGGAGGGTCTAGGTAGGATATCTTTTTTGGATTCTACGTCTGGATCTTTGGAGGGATCCGGGTTTAGGCGGCTTGAGAATTGAGAATTGAGGGCTTGTCGCGAAGGTGTACGTAGCGATCCTAGCACACTGGTCGTCACTCAGGCTCTCATCAGGAGCAGTCCATTCTCATCCTTTTTCATCGACCTAATTCTTCTCAACCCGCATGTATCACCCGCATCATCTGCCTGGTGCTTAGTAGGGAGTGTGTGAATCGATCCCTTCAGTAGCCCCTATATAATCCCCAATAAGAGTCTCCACAACCCATTGCTAAGAACCAGTCAGTCCTGTGAACGACTCATCAACCTGCCGTGGTTCTGAGGCTTCCCACCAAGAACTCCACTTTTAGCTGTTTGCGGTACTTAAAGGCTCATGTGACTTAGTAAGTAAGGTTATAATTAGGTTATAATTAGGATAACCGCACTTAGGGGACTTATAACCCCAGTTATAACCTACTTACTAAGTCCCATGATCCTTCAAGTAGTGATGCTAATTACGAATGGTATAGACCAGGCTCCAACTCCGCCCCGCCTTTGGGTGCTGCATTCGTCCATCATCTTGAAGCAGGAAAGCATCGGAGAGAGGCTAGTGATAGCGGCTAGTGGTTGAGTGCATGGTAGCAACACGAGTGTGCATTTTGCTTGTGGGGTGTGCTGTGAACGACATGGTTTTGGAGAGTCTTCGGGATGTGGCAACACACGTCCATAATTGGGCATGTCCTCTACGCCACCTGAAACTGGATATGCTTCCATGGAAACCTTACGACTTTTAGCTGACACATCACTACATGCAGTCCCAGTCACTGGATGATGCGGTATTTGTCGAGCTTGTCGCCACGACTCCTTAGAGCCATGATGCGCAGGTTCAAGATGAACTGCCAGGAACCTTGGGCCCTCACACCCATGAAGCCTAGAATACTATTATAAAGCCCTACCTCGACCCTATAAAACCTGCCTTTTTAGGGACTTATATTAAGAAATCATAATAAGGAAGCCTATTATGATATTATAAGCCCTACCTGGACCCTATAAATCCTTCCGGGCTGCCTACTATGATTTCCTTATATAGAAGTCCTTCAAAAAGGTAGGTGTTTGGGGGTCTAGGTATACCCTAAAGCCAGGCCTACTCTCTGACTTAAGCCCTAAACCCTAAAACGCCCAAACCTCATCGCCGGGGTCGCAGCTCCACGGACCTTCGCGGGTACTTCGGGTCCCGCGCCTGAGCTACGGCCGATTTAGGAGTTTATGGCCTTAGGGTTTAGGAGTTTAGCGTTTATGGATTTAGAGGGCTTTGAGAGTT
Source organism: Symbiodinium sp. CCMP2592 (assembly GCA_905221615.1). Classification (NCBI taxonomy): domain Eukaryota; class Dinophyceae; order Suessiales; family Symbiodiniaceae; genus Symbiodinium; species Symbiodinium sp. CCMP2592. The sequence continues at coordinate 965,771 of CAJNDT010000502.1, read as the reverse complement.
CAGGAGTTTCGGAATGAAACTTTAACGGCTTCGGGAATCGATTTTTAGCAACCCAGAAATTCCAGTGCATCAACATGTTGTGGTCGCTAGAACTTGAACTTCGGACGATGGAGCTGGCGGGTTCTGGGTGTAGATCGAGGTAGGACGATAAGCCCCTAGACCCACAAGCAGAAGCCCGTGGGCTCGTATTATGGCAACTATGCTTTATGGAGCACCGAACATCCAGACAGGACTCGAATTTCGGGTTTGGGACATATAGGTTCTAAGGGCAACAGGATTGCCCCATCCGCTAAAACACCGGCCCAAACAAGGTCATTCCAACTGTGGCAGCACTCTACAACCGCCAGAAGGCTGAAGATAAGTTCACCTCCTCACATATATAGAAATTATGTAGGTTAAGGGCACCCTCAAACAAAAGCCCGGTAAGTGGGTGGTTGTCAAGACTATGGTCCCTTTTTGGGTACCCTGAATATTAGCTGGCGTACTGTATTAGGGACCCAGAAAGGGATCATAGTTCCCGTTGTCGGAAGTTCGCCTCCGAAAGGCAGCCCTGCCAAAGACACACAGCACCAGGGTTTAGGGTTTAGGGTTTAGGGTTACAAAAACTGTATGGAACCTCTCCGAACATGCCTTTAACTTACAACCAAAAAAGCTAAATTTGAAAAAAAAGAGCTTGTTCCCATCCTTTGCAACATACACTAAGCTCCCAATTCCCTGTACCGTGGGTTACTCTCACGGTTCTCTGTAATCCTCATGGCGCTCAAGACCCCAAATCCACTAACAGGCTACTGGGCTCTTAGGGACCTCCAGAATGCAAGGCCTTGATGAGGGTCTTCGGCCGGTAGAAGCGAACTTTCGTGCGGATCTTCTTCGCCTAGCCGAGGGATGCGAAAGGCTGGCAGCTGTCGGCGACCCCAGCAACCCCTGAAATTAGGGAATGCTTGAATATTGAACCCCCAAAACCTCAGGGAACCAACAATGAGACAGGCTCTCATGACAGAAACCCAACATGCAATGTTCGGGCGTTCTGGTATAGCTTGAATCATGTTAAGGCCTGTTATAAGGATGCTTCTATAATACGTTCAGGTCGACGATGAGTGTCTGGGTTGTTGAAACCCGCTATACACCTCAAAGTTGCTACCTTGCCGGGCTGGGCTTTAGGGTTTCTGTGGTCTAGGTGGGATGAAAGACGTCGCCCGTGCCGACCCTGTAGAGGTGTCACGGTTGTAAAGGTAGTTTTCAGGCCCTTGTGATGGACTGAACAAGCCGACAAATCAGCAGCAATGCCCAAAGAGCAACTGCGATGTTAATATCGACTCCTAGCTGTGCAGCTCATTCTCTCTCTTCTCTGGCACTTCCTGTACCTCACGTGTTAATTACAATATTGCTGGGGTGCGAAGTCCTTCGCTGCCGGTTCTGGGTTAACACAACTCCCATAGTTTCGGGTACGTTAGTTGCTGTAGGCTTTCGTCCATGAAAAGTCTGTCAAGTTTGGGTGGCGAGTTTCAGTCAAATCATGGTCGGGTTTGGTGCCTCGCGGTTTGCCATTCTTTAACGGAGCCAGGGTTCAGCTTAGGGTTTAGGGTCTGGGGTTTAGGGTTAGTTCATGTGCAAAGTAGCCTGGTGTATGGACGCCCAGTATGCTGGTGGCGTGTGCAACGTATCTCATTCTTGCAAAGCCCTTGCAGAGCAGTGGAGATCTGCATGTTGATTCGGGGGAGGTCGGGCGGACTTGCGTCGTCCATTCATCGTCCGTCAGCGTCGTGGCCCGCCTGGCGTGGCGAGCGGCATCGCTTGCGGCGTGAAGCCTTGCTCCACTGCCGGCTCGGACACGACCCCCATAGTAATGAAGGACGGCATTTGCCGATACCGCGCGTCGAGTGACGGGCTGCAGAGGGAGTGCCTCTCCTCATTCCCGCAACGGCCCGTGTATTCATACGGTACATACTTTGGCTTCGATTGGCCCTACATAGGTGCAGATTACAGGGCCCGTAGAAAGCCCGTACCTCTCTAGTGGCCCTGCATTCAATTTCGCAGAAATCAAGAGCAAACATTATCCGCTGCTCACGATGAGGTTTCCAGGTTTTCTAGTCTAAGCGTGATAGGATAATCACAAGAACCGCCTAGGAGCAGGAATTACAACCATTCCTCTTTGCTGCGTGGCTTGAGGCCAATGCACGCCCTTGAGTAAAATCTTGGAAAGAGGCTACCCAAACAACACGAAAAGCACCCTGTACCCCAACAAGAACTCCTTGCACAAAGCACGCTCGATTGAAAACACCGAGGAAGGAAGCCTAAACCCTAAACCGAAACCCACAAGAATGCCTAAACCCTAAACCCTAAACCCACACGAAACAACAAAAACTAAATCCTACGAACGAGTTCCAGAGCTCAACATCCGAATGCACCAGACCTTAAGCCGTACATCAGTTAGGATAGGCCTTGCCCAGTTTGGGATATTACATCACCGTAAACCTACATAGGCCATGTAATCACAACTAGTAGCTCATTATCCTTAAAATACTCTATCTCATTCTATTTATCAGGTGATGTAGTATCCTAAACTGGGCAAGGTTAGGTTTGTTCATTTTATGGTTCATAGTATGGGGTAGTTGGGGGGTTTCAATAATAATTTAATAATAGAATTAAATTATTATTGGTAGACTATGTTACGCTCAATTAGAATTTTGCACTATCATATAATTTAAGAACTCTGTCGTCGCTTCTAAGTATTCATAATGCAATTGTTTGTCTCTGTTTTTATTATATTGTAAATGCCATATTATTTCAATGAAGAACTTATGTACTCTTTGATAATACCAAAAATAGCCACTATCATTGAAATAATTCTTTTTCTCCTGATGCCATTTATAGAAATTAAACTTATCTATGTTTTCATACATTGTTTTTATTTCACTGTGTAATTCAAGCGTATGTTTGTCCTTACCAATATAATTTTGGATTATCTTATGAACTTCATCATATTCTGGATACTTACATAATTTAGTAAAGGGTAATATATAATCATCAAACAAATTCCTTAACTTACAACATTTATCACAGCCATAGTAGTCTGTAACCATATGTGTTAAATCATGTAAGGCATCGCATTTACCTAGTAATATTTGCTGTCTGTTCTTAACTGGTCTACATGAAGTACAGTTATTGAAATAATTGGACTTCTTTAGTTCATAATAAAAATTTTCTGTTTCATCATCAGATGAACTTTCATATGAACTTTCATATTCATTCTCACTTGCATATTCACTGTCACTCATTTCCACTATAATATATTAAGATGTTATTTCTTTAAGTGTGTTTCTTAAGAACCATTCCATAAGAAAACTCCCTGTGATCATTCCTCCACTTTAAAACTAGATTTTCTACTAACATCCAGACAGGATCTACACGCTTTATTGTATACTCTTTTGGAGTGCTTACTTACAAACTCATCTACATATTTTACTTGCTTACATGCTTTACATTGCATGTACTGTGTTTTACAATCACTACCTGTAGGAAACTCAACAGAAATATTATCATCTAATGCACTCATTATTATTAGATGATAATATTACGAGTAGGTTTTCGTCTCTTCGTCATACTTTATCTTGTAATATTCAAGGGTTGTAGGTTTCGGTTGTAAAATGTCCTTGTTGTTCAGTTTAGTCAAATATGCATTCTTCTTGTTTTCATACGTTGCATCAACTGGCGTTCTGTTAAAGTTTCTCGTGGGTCTTTCATTTAGTAATCTCTCTATCCTCTCTAGTCTCAGCATGACATCTTGTTTGAACTCAGGTTTATCACCCATATACTAATACAAAGATTAAGTTTTTATAGTAAAACTTTTATCATAAAAAAGTTTTATTATAAAACTAATTCTCGGTGCTATCTTATGTAGCACCAATTATGCTATTGTATCACGGCATCCCCTGCCGTGTTCAATACGGTCGTTGAGGATAGCTTCATATTGCATATAGTTATATGTAGACTGCGACGCAGCGACCAATGCCTCTGATTCTTTTCAGCTCCAGCGAAGTCACGTGGTTTGAAGTTTTTCGCCTGGACATGTGAAACCTAGACCGGTTGCCCCTCGGGTTGGCCAAATCTTACGTCTTGTGCGGTGGGCTTTGGAGAAGATGGACACCCTGTCCACGTTGTTGTCGGCTCACCCTTGAGGTTACCTGAGGCTTCCACTGGCCGCTGTGAGAGAGCGGAACTCCTTCAGTGGTTTGCCGATGGGCCCCTGGGAGGTGTTGTCTGGCGTTGGTGTTCGTTTCCTGATGTTCGCCTTCTTGTCGGCTCACCCTTGAGGTTACCTGAGGCTTCCACTGGCCGCTGTGAGAGAGCGGAACTCCTTCAGTGATTTGCCGATGGGCCCCTGGGAGGTGTTGTCTGGCGTTGGTGTTCGTTTCCTGATGTTCGCCTTCCTGTCGGCTCACCCTTGAGGTTACCTGAGGCTTCCATTGGCCGCTGTTAGTGAGCGGAACTTCTTCAGTGGTTTGCCGATGGGCCCCTGGGAGGTGTTGTCTGGTGTTTGTTCGTTTCCTGATGTTTGCTTTCTTGCCGGCTCACCCTTGAGGTTACCTGAGGCTTCCACTGGCCGCTGTGAGTGAGCGGAACTTCTTCAGTGGTTTGCCGATGGGCCCCTGGGAGGTGTTTTTCGGTCTCGGCATTTACCGTTTGTTTTCCTTCTGTTTGGTTCTGTGTTGCTGTGTCTCCTGCCGTGTCGCGTGCAAGTTGCTTTGTCCCACGTTTTTTTTTTTACGCACTGACCGTAGGAAACCTTCGGACCCCTTTCTGGACAACGGAAGCGACTCGCATTATTCCCTCCAAGGCGTCTTTCACGCTCAGGTATCTTGGATCGCGAGGAGGTAGGCGTGTAGTAGGACCGCTTGTTGACGCCATGAACCGTTTCAATCACAACTTCCTTCTCTTGCAGCAACAGCAGCTGCAGCAGCAGTATCAGCAGTACCAGATGCTGATGCAGTCAATGACTCTGCCAACGTCGGAGTCGAGGCATGGCTCGCAGCAGGCTACTTCGCAGCAAGATCCCGCAGGCTTGGACGAATCTGACGGCAGATCATCCCAGGTCAAACGTAAAGCACAGGACTGTGTCTCGGATTCAGACTGCAGCCCGAGGGAAGTTTTTGAAGGTTCCGTTACACCCCCGCAAGAGGCGGGCAACCAAGAAGAGGAAGCCACCACGCCGCAAGTCTTGAAGAAGCTAGGTAGGATTGCAACAGCAGGCACAGATTCTCTGCCGACTCCGGAGCTTGCAGTAGCTAGGATCATGCAGTGGGCTGGCGAAGCTCAAGCCAGACTTGATGCTCAAACGCCTTGCCGTGCGACGACTCTGTCGACAGAGCTCCCGGCTGAAGAGTCGCCTAGTGCGGACCCTGAGCCGAGTTTCCCCGTCACCCAGCAGCCTGTAGCCATTCAGGTTGGAGATGTGCAAGTTTTTAAGTACACTAAGGAAGAAGCTGGTAAAGTTGAACAGACTGTGCAAGCATTCAAGCTTGCACTCAAACAGGCCACCGCGCATCTTAGTGGGAATGCTGGCCCCGCAACACAACTTGATGTGTGCTTTCGAGAGCCTGTTTTGCGTGCTAAAGATCTAGCTGCCAAGGTTGAACGTCTGCACGGGTCTAAAGGACCTCTTGTTGACGTT